>JAOPUB010000003.1:868039-883213 GCA_027564055.1 Neptis clinioides
CACAATCAAATCCCAGTCATTGGACTACTGACGTGGCCCACTCCTAACACAAGTATTTAACTTAGTAGGAGGGGAAAACAAGAATACTAGTAGTTTGCAATCCAAACTGCTAGTAATAATCTGTATAGATTTTCCATTGATATTTTACAGCAATAAAAGTTGGAAACATAGGCATTATGGCTAATGGAAAAAAAAGAAAAATGTTCTGGAAAATGATTCACCTTAATATAAAATATTCTTAGTTTTCTGCAATACCAGAAAAAAAAGTATTGTTTTGTGAAACGGTTAGCAGCTATTGAGAATTGTCTTTTAAACTAGATGTATTATGTTGACCTTCGCTGAGCTGTATTATGTATTCGCGGAACTCAAGCTTTTTTTCTAAAATAAAAGTAGCCTAAGTTACTCCCTATAACATCAGTTATCTACCAGTAAAAGTCTCGTTCAAATCGTTCCAGCATTTTCAGGGATTATCCAATTTTATTTATATGTATTGATTACCCTGTTCCTGTTCGAAATATCAATATTTCTCCCAGTCAGACAAAATTAGACATTTCAAATATGTACAATATTCCTCTAAAACATATAAAAGCAATATTTAGCTAAAGGTCTTTGATTGTGCGGAGATGATTTAGGCGATATTGCCGCTACCTCGTAAATATCCTCGGGCTTACTGCATGGTTCAGACAAGCGAAGTTAACGACGATAGAAAGCCGTATACTATAAAGAAAGGATCATAAAAGGTTTATTTAGAAGCCATTGATTTTCGAAGGTTTTCAAGGTATTTTGTGGATTTAAAAGAACCTGAATAAAACTCTCTTAATATTTGAGGAATAATCAATGATGCTATTGAATGTAAAGGGTAGACTAATAATGATGCTATGACGCAGTAGGCTCCATGGTCTAGTGACCGCGGATTTCTGCGCTGAAGGTCGTGGGTTCGAATACCACGGGAACAATAAACGTGATTGTCCAATAAGTAACATGCGTCGGATGGGCATGTAAAAAGTCGTAGGTTCTCCGTCCCATCGGACTTGATCGTGATCCAGCGGAGTGAGGGAATAAGGAACGAGAAAGAAATCCTGTGTAGCCCCTTCATTTGAGCACTATAATACTCCAGCATGCGTGGCCAATCTTTTAATATGATAGGTTCCTTACAGTTCCTTCACTAGAAGTAGATTTTGGAAATAATCTGATTAAGTGTGAGTAAAACCAGGCTGATGTCAAATTCAGTAGGAAATACATTGATATGAATTCCAAGGACTCTAGTACCCACATTCTTCAAGCTCTGGATTAATATGTTTTACTTGCTCCATGCTTAGATGTTTACTAGTACCGATCTCCATTTGGTCAGTAAATTTAAATCGCACACTTCCTCCATACGGTACTTCAGATAAAATATGAGCACGACTTCGACTGATATTGGTGTTTCTAACTTCCTAATGTAAAATTTTAAGCAATAAATCATGTGAAAAAATTGTAAAGCACATTTTATGGAGCATGTAGTCACGTTGAACAAGACTTTAAATCAAAACTTGTTTAATAAACTAGATATATTAAATTTACTTCAAAATATAAGTTTACTCTTATAATAGTTTTAATTGCTTCTCTTTTTTTATTATCCTACTATCCTACCCTACTATCTTACTTCCCACTATCCTATCCTACTTCGTACTTTCCTATCCTACTAACCCTAATTCCTACTATCACATCTTACTAATATTATAAATGCTTCTCATTTTTATTATCTACTTCCTGCTATCCTACTCTACTTATATTAAAGATGCAAAAGTTTGTGAGGATGGATTTGTAACTCTTTCGAGCAAAAACTACTAATCGAATTTTGATGAAACTTTACAGTAAATAAATACATCAAAATGAGACATAGCTAATGTGACTTTACTGAAGCAAGAAGTAAGCTTATACTCATATAAAAAGAATTTTGTTAACAAAAAAGCAAATAGAATCCAGGATCACTTCACAGTAGGCTCTCAGCATGACGAACTCTGTGCCCCCATTATTGAATCAAAGTCAATGAGAGGGTAATAAAGTTGGATATTTTGGATATTCTTTTATAACATATATTAATAAAGAACAATTCTTTAGTTATCTAGACCTTAAGATTTAATTTTAAAAATTTAAATATACTTACGCGACGCTTAAAAAAAAACGAGAATAATTTCTTTGAAACGAGCCATTCATAGGTATTATTTCTTGGTATTAGTTATTTATACTATTCCGACAAGAAGACATTGCTTTAACTGCCTATTATTTTTAAATCTCTATTAAGACAAGATAAAACTTTTAAATACTTAAATATTTATTTATTTTTTAAAATGTAGTAGCATAAATATAGAATTGACATTTAAAATAATGATCCGACTGGAAGAAGAAATATGATTCAAAATTGTAACAGTAAACAACACGACAACATAATTATAATTATAAAAACAGGATATCTGGAAAATCATTGCCTTATTTAAGACACTTCTAACTAATGGGAACCGATTTTGTAGATACAGAAAAAACTTGTACAGTAGAACAACGCGACTCGTTTATTACCTCTTAATATGTAATTTAAGTACAAATTCGCCAAATAATATGGTAATATTGTAAACTTAGCTAGGATCATTACCATTGTTTGAACATTTTCACTGCGGGAGAGAATGAAGTTGCTCCCCTTAATAGGCTTTAACGCCTACGTCCAGTTTTACGTTATCGCTGTATGATAATAAACTGTCGAATGTGGAAACAAATGTCGTTTTTGGAGATTCTATTTTTTTTTTATTAAACACCAAACAATATAAGAAAGTTGGTTATACATGAAATGATTCAGGATAGCTATGTGTAATCTTTTACATAATTTTTTTAAAAACCCTTAAAGTCCTTGCCGTAATTTTTAAACAAAGACATATCTCTTACTCGGTAACTTGATGTCTTACTCGGGAGGTCTTAACTACTGGGCTATCACTGCCACGACCATTTCACTTAATTATTCAAACTGCGATATAATTATTCAAACGCATTTCTTCGGAAGTATAACAGTGGTGCTTCTTCGAACCAAATGCAAACCAAATCAATAACATAAGTAAACGTACATGATTGAGCGTAGTCGTGTGTCGCGGCGTATAAAGGCGTATATCAATGAGTAGGCGTCGCCATCGGTGCGCGAGACTGCAAAAGTGTAAAGTGCAGTGAGGCGACGCGCGTTACGTAAATCACGCGCCGATCCGTAAACCGACAGCGCTGAAATACGACAGCCTCCAGTCAGTAGGATGCACATCTCCACACCTGTATCGAGATTAAGTAAATCTGGATGGATCTTAATCATAAACCCAAAAACTCATAATAACCATTTCAATAGTTAAATTACAATGGATTCAAAAATGTTGCACCAAAAATCTTTCTTCAGTGCTCACCTGTCAAAGAAACCCATATGGAAATTTTCCAGTCTTATTCCAGTTATAAATTGTGTTACTATATCAGTCAGTCGGTACATCATTTGTCATTTTATTTATAGTGGATGTATACGAAACATAAATACTTCGTACTAAAAGAAAATACGTGAAAAAAAGTTTTTCTTACCCGAGGTAAGAGGTCTTAAACTCTTTTATTTAGAGGGTAAAAAAATCTATTTGTACTTAGTACATCACTTTTAAAGAAGTCCTCATGTAGTAATCACGTCATTTTAACGTAACGTAACATTCATATGACAGTTTTAGTGTAAAATCTATGATTTATGATGATCTCCTAGAATATATATTTTTTCAGGAAGTTCTAATCTATAAACAAACATTGAACATGTAATAAAACTTAGTAATGGTATGTAGAAAATAGATTCTATAGAGTTAAAGTGATTTTTTTCAAATATTTAAACAATAAACTAAATCAATTGTATGGGCCACCAGTGAACTAGAAAAACATATTGATATGTTTTCCGCAGTGGATGGTCGGTGCCCATCGGCGCGGCGCATACAACACACGGCACGTGAAAATTATTGCCGTTCGGATTTTTCGAGAGCATTAATGCAAATTTATCGAGCCGCGCAGCGCTAATTGCGAACGACGCTCTCCCGCTGATTGTTTTCTCGTCCAATTTATGGCAACACCTATTGCAGATTTAAAGCTTTAATTGTAAACCGTTCGCGTGTTTTATTGGATAGTCGGTCCCGTATTTATTTGGGTAGCGCACTCAATGCGGTTTCGTTTATTGATTTTCCGAGCCTGTTTGTACTGACTTGCAGTTTTTAAGTTTCACCTGTCGGTATCGGAATGGACGCGACGCGACGCGTGACATGATCTATTGCTACTTCCATTGCTCGACTGACACTAATATTTGTGGACACTTCAAATATTCGCTGTTCTTGTTCATTTTTGTGTTTTTATATTTAAGCTAGCGTATTTCACGTTCTCGGTTCTACTGAGTTTTTCATACCCTTTTTACACAATTAGGTGAAGAAAGAAGACTGGAGTAGCTAGAACCAATATTTAACTAAACCGTTTACACTTGACATTATACAGAATAATTACCATATGGATAAAGGGTTTTATTCCTAAAATCTCATATTTTTTAAATAAAGGAATCGAATGGTACATTATTTTACAATTTGGGCATTTCGACACTAACAAAATGTCGTCTTAGGTGCAAAAATGAAACGCAAAAGTCTTTTCAAACTTCGATTCATTTTACGTGTCGAAATCAAAATTTTCAAATTTAATGCAGTTTAAATATAACATTGCTTTGATTTATTGTCCTATTAGGTTTACAATATATTTCCCTACTAAATTAACGATCAAGCAACTTAACCTCTCTTTTTCATTTTCTTAACGTCTCTTAATTCCAAATTTTTAGAGGGTAAGGTTCACACATATCAAGTAATTTCGTTGATAAACGTGAAAAAAAATTTGGGTTCTCAACCTCCGTATATCTTGCCTGTCTTCTTTAGAGAACTCTGTATTAAACCCCCTATTAAATATTTAGCACCCTCATTTAATTGCTTACTTAATCGATTTTCTTCTCTTACTAACAATAACTACTGTCCAATTTTTTTTAGTTTTATGTTAGTAGTTTTGACTTCATGAAGTTGATAACTAAAATATGCCTACTGCACTAGAATGATTTCTTTATTCTTAGCAAGTGAAAGTGAAGCACAATAGCTTGTTACCAATATCTATCTAGATCTAGAAAGTAAAAACAAATGGTATATGTCATCTATACTTATAATAAAATTGTAGATATGTCGTTAATATGATAGGAATGAAATTGTGCACACAAATATAGTAGTAAATTAAAATCAACAATGAGTACTTCTATCTATAAGTGAGTTCCTGTGGGATATAAGGGCTCTATTTGTATAAAAATAACTAATATAAGACAAATGAATTACATAGTATAGGTACCTTACACACATATATATATATATATATAACAAATATTATTTTTTTATGAATGGGAGTTCTTGTGATCTTCTGTGTGATGTAAGGGCTCTATTTGTGAAAGAATTTACATATCATAAATGCGAAAGTAATTCTATTTGTCTGTCTATTACGTTTAAATCACTGAACCAATTTTTATTGTAATATGGTACAGAAGTAGATTAGAAGGTCGTGGGGAAGGATATGTTAGGCTATGTTTTATCATTATATAGTGTTGCAATATTAAGTAATAATGAAAATATTTTTGGTTGTTTCGGTTCGTTCGTTCATATGGATTGTAATTAAACTTTGATAACCCGTAGCGAAGCGCGGGCGGGTGGACTAGTTTATAGTAGCCATTTATATTTAATAATGAATTAGCATTCAAATCACAAAAAGGTTGGTTAAACTTCCAAAAAAGTGAAAAAATAAGATTGAGCAAACCGCGTTAACTGGAAAGTGTCATTAGCCATTCAGCAAAGTAAGGCATGTGTTAATAAATTAAATGGCGTCACATCCGGGCGGTTAACGAAGTTATGGTGGCCGGGGGCAGTTCTTGCTTTTTTCGCTAAAGTTTTCACGCTGCGGCGGAAGTTCTGCCATTATTATTTTACGCGGGCAACAAGCGGTGCGATAATATCCTACGTTTCTGCCTTGTTCGCCTTAAGACCGTTTTAATGGCCGAACGTGTCCTCCTACTTTGTGCTTAATAGGTGTCATAACTTAAACAAAAGCGTGAGATTCGAAATGAAAATTTTACTTAATATCAACTCGATTCGGACACGAATATATTTGATTCATTCACTGTTTTCCGCAACTCTTATCACAAAGTACCTATCTAACAAACTCTATGGTTAGCTATATATATATTCTGTAATACCTATACATAATTTTATAGTTATTATATTATTCTAAATACTTTAATAATAAAATTATATTTTTTAAGGATTTAATATGAGCCATATTATAAGCTTTTATGTTAAGTAAAACATTATCGTATCTTAACTATTAGCCTAAATTCGACTATCCTATCGTTTGTTCATTAGGTAGTTTCAGGTTATATTTTTGCAAGTATAATGGAACTACATTTTAACGGTACTTAGGCACATAAATATAACAAACACCATAGACCTTTCAACAACCTTGACTTTCTATACACGAATGCAAGGTGTCGAATGTCTGTACATGGAAGATATCTTAGAAATTTTAATGCAATGTCCCCCACATTATAACACCAATAAAGACCAAAAAAATTGATTTCTGAATTTTTGTCTGTTTGTCTGAAAATAGGTTACTTTTTATCCCGGAAAAATATATAGTTTCTGTGGGGTAGATGAGTACTATTCATATAACTTGATAGATCGTTTGTTCAATTGCGCTACACTCATCTTTTACACTTTAAACACTCGAAGCGAAGCGCAGGCGGGTCTGCTTATTTTAAATAAGTATAGCGCTGATTGCACCTTTAATAAAAAAAATTAGGCGGTCTATCAGTCTTCAATTTCAGTTAAAACCGCACAGCTGTGTGTGTAAAATGGCAGAAAAATGAGCAAAAAAGAAAGAATTTTACAACCTTGTGAAATATAATTTTTTTCTGAGTTCCGAATCTAGACAAATGTATTTTCTACTGCTAAGATGCTTAGTACTTGATGTATCTCCCTACATAGAATCCTAAAGATCATAAAGTATACTCTTTTACAAGAATAAAATAAACTAACGAATAGTTTTTGTCTTGCAGTATCTGGGGTGTTTTGCGTAATTCGGGATGAGCTTTAGTTAGGAGTGAGGGATAAGGTCGAGCCCGTGTATCGCACTTCGTCCGTAAATCAATCCGGTGGTTGAGACGACGCGGCAAAAATAAGGAGCTCCCACACCGAAAATCCGCTTACACGTCCTGTTCTAACAAGACGGACTTATGGTCAGCTTGAGCATACTTTAAATTGATTCTTAAATTCTCTTCCTGCATATAGATTTAACTATAAGTCTAGTTTGTTTGCTAACAATTCTTTAAACATGCTGTAAAGATGATGACTGATTTTGAAATTTGTTTATGATGACCAAGACTACCTTACAATGTATTATATAACCATCAATTTTCAATACTTTTTTTTAATCATACTAGAGAGGTTCATACTTGAAGGTCCTTAATTAATTGACCACTTACTATGTTGTTAGCTCTCTAATTGTCATATTAGATAATTATTAGTACAAGATCAAAGATGGAAAGAAGGGAAAAGCCTTTTGTACTATTATGAAATCAGGATTAATGAAAAGAAATAAATATTAAAGGTTTTTATCTGTTTTCATTCACTTAAACCCTCAACACTTGCCTTAGATAAATAAATAATTAATGTATCAATTTAAGCCGAATACTTGTTAGGCAATATGAACTGCTTAAAGTTTAATAATATCACTGTTAAAAAATGTTCCTTGAAATATTTGAACTAGATATATATACGAGATTTTTGATATGATATCGAGCTAAATAGTTAGGCATACAATATGTTTCACAATCGATGTTATTAGTTTTAGTTTTACTATCAATATTTTGAATTAGTAAACTACTTAGGTCCAAAACTGCGTCTTCCGTTGATTTTCCTGTCCTAAAACCATATTGGTTATCTGCTAAGATTTTGTTTTTAGTTAGGAAATCAGTTAGTCTTTTATTGAGAGCTTTCTCCAATACTTTAGAAAATGTGGACAAGACTGATATTGGCCTATAATTATATAAAAGTAAAGGACAATGAAATTATTTTATACTTGTGTACGTCCCTTTTAATTAGGAAGTGGTTACGTTAAATTTGTTTTATAGATTCACAAGCCGCTGTACATGTTTCGCGTTCGCATGAAAATCACTAAATAAGCAGCTTTGGCTAAAAGCTGGCAGATATGTGGTTGACAATTTAAACTCAACTACTTACACCTACGTGAAAACAAATTACATGAAACTGTTAAAATCGTTTAAGTATATTTTAATACGCACTTATAATGGATAATTTTCATCTATAAAATTAGGTAACAATGGTTTGTTTCCTTCTATAAATAAAGTGTTTTGGCTCTAGTTTTTATATAAATATTTACGTCAAATTGAATAACACATAGCTTAAATACTGATCCCAAATAGAAGATTTATAAACCTTAAAAACATTAAATGATTATTAGATATGAAAATTATGAGAATATAATTATAATTGTAGTGTAACCTATGTTTTCATGAGTTTATTATATAGTTAAATTTTTCAATAAAGAGAGTATAGTAATCACATAAAAATGCAGCTTTTAGATGCGATCAAGTACATCATGTTCTAAGAAGTTTTCAAATGTAACACGTGCTATAAAATTAAAAATAATATGAAGCAACTGGTACCAATTTACACAGGGCAAAAAAAATTTGCAGTCATTTTATATTACATAATATATACATGAAACATTTGTAACAGCATAATATATACAAATAAGAAAAAGAAGCTTTCTACCTTTTTGTTTATCTAAAGACACTGCTACTATTTCACTATAGGTCTATTCATCTGGCTAGCACCGGAATCAAATATAACTCTGTTTACATTATTATTGACCTAATTAAGTGAGGTTAATAAATAAAGGAATCAGATTTTTAATTTTAGTGCATTTTATGGAGTCGATATAGTTTTATTAGAGAGCCTTAGTAGAGCTTACTACTAAGGCTCCTTATTCTTATTTTTACTATGCTTCATTTTCAAGCCATATGTTATACGTTTGATAAATTACTTTCTTAAATTTTTACGTTCTATCAAAACGCAATTATAATTTACTTTTCAACAGTGACTAATTCAAAATCTTAAGTGACATTGTTTTGTACAAAAAAAAATGTAACGAAGGGCACAAGGAAAATATGAAATAGTAAGCTGAATACACGATACATATGCCAAATCAGCTTTTAAAAAAAATGGTCTGTCTGTTCCGGGCAATCTCTGTACTTTCACTCGTAGATAGCCAATATTATAAGGATTTACTTAAGCTACTTGTATTAAAAAAATTGAGAGGAAAAATGTTTGTTCATAAGAATCTTGTAGGCGCTTCACACTAATACGTGGCACATCCAAGCGAAGCCGGGACAGGTCGGCTAGTATATAAATATATTACAACCCAACTAGAAACTTTGGCACCGATTTTAGAAAACGTTAAAGAATAAAAAGCTGTATGCCATTTATCTAATTTATGTTCCTTTCTCAATTTAAATCTAGGTTTTAATTTAGTTTCTGTCTGGATCTGGGCAGTAAATCATACCTGGCAGGTGCCGGGCAGCATCGGGGGGTTAGTGAAGCGTGAACTAGATAGTAATAAATTCTTTCGTTGAAGGTAGAACCATAAAATGCGTCATAGAGATTCAATGGAGTGTGATGTCATGAAGTATGGAGTCGTGATTGGAGGTGATTTGTTATTGCGGCCGGATTGAACGGAGATAATGGGGTTATTGGAAAGTTTCCATTAATAATACTAGTCGACCCACCCTGGCTTCGTTCGGGTGCAATTTTCGTCGTATCGCCCGATTGAGTAACAAACACAAACTTTCACATTTATAATATTAGAAATATTATAAAAGCAAATAAAATTTCGTCGTCGTCGTTGTCTCAGCCAATGGACGTCCACTGCTGGACATAGGCCTCTCCCATGCGTTGCAAACTAGAGCGGTCATGATGTTATATTGATATGTAATTCAATATAGATAACACTTTAACCCAATAATAAACACGGGGACATACACATCAGGAGTAAAAATAATTTAAATATTTACAATTTTTTTTCTGAACTAAAAATAGCCCAATTAATATCAGCTATCTGTCAGTGAAAGTCGCGTTCAAGTCGATCCAGCCGTTTTAGAGATTAGCCAGAACAAAAAGACAGACAAAAATTAAGAAAAATTTCTAATATACTAGTATCTTAAAAGTTTTTAACATAGGTAGTTTAATCATAGGTTGGCTGGAAGAAATCTCTTCTAGGGATAAGTCCGCCTTTGCTTACAATGTATCATAACAT
Organism: Neptis clinioides; assembly: GCA_027564055.1. Lineage (NCBI taxonomy): Eukaryota > Metazoa > Arthropoda > Insecta > Lepidoptera > Nymphalidae > Neptis > Neptis clinioides. The sequence goes on from JAOPUB010000003.1 coordinate 878,468, forward strand.
GTTTTACTGTATTTTTTTTAATGTGCAATAAAGAATATAATATAATATGTATCTTCCGTGATTTCTTTCGAGATATCTTTAATATATAATTACAAGACACTCATACAATACAATAATATCATTACATTTTACTGGATCTTCGACAGCTAACAAACATGGCTTCCAAAGTAGTTCTTGTGCTTTGTCTCATGGTAAGTATTCTATTTAATTGTAATATGTTTTATTTAGTTTTCTAACTTTGTTTTATCTAAGGATCACACAGGAACTTGTCTATTATTTCAGAATAAAATTTAGCGCATGGTGCATTTAGGCCATTAGCATTTGTGTGCAAAATATAGTTGACCCATCTTTTCTGGTGTATATTGGATAAATATGAAGCCAATATGAAAACAGACCTTTTTATAGTATTAGTATCTAAAATATTCATAAAAATCATTAGCACAGAAAGTAGTAAAAAGAGACAATTGCCCGACATTCGTAGACAAAATGGTCCTTCCTTCCAAAAGACAGACCTTCATGTTGTTTTTTATTTTTAAAATATTGTAAATATGTTGCCTTCCTGTATTCATAATATCTATCTTCTAATTATATATTTTTGTTCTCGTATTTGCAGATAACCATATCAGCCGCAGTACCAGCTAAAACATGGCCAGGTAACGGTTGGGGTCAAGGCACTGGAGCAAATCCATGGATTCCACCATGGGTATCTTCAGCTCCTTGGTACCCACAATGGACTCCATGCACCACAATCGGCTCCGATTGCCTGGACTGCTCAACTAAAATCATCTGCACTAAAATAGGAGGCATTTCTCGACCATGTTCCGATCCCACTTTACCTTATTGCAATTTGGGAGAATGCTCCGCCACTCCATCTGCTGATTGTGCCGCGACTGATAATCCTGCCGGTTCCGAATAAAGTTTGTTACCGTCTACATTTGAAAACATTGTGTTCAAATATATATATAATTTAGTGTATTGTAATTTACTTTAAAATATTGAACTTTAATAAATCATTTTCCTAAATTATAAACTTTAATGAATCTTATATTCCTTTTTTATATTAAAAATAGAAGTTGTCAGTTTACGGCCGAAATTAATAATCAATCTTAATCCAAAATCTGCGGATTGTAAATAAAAAATAGAATTCAAATTTAAATTTTTGCATAAATATTTTAAATTTGCATTTTCTAAACACAAATTTGAATTAAGAATCCATTTTCATCAAGCCATAATTCATAGATTTTAGGTGCTTCAATATTTTTATCCAAATATTCATGCAACAATGATCAACATCGATATTGTAAAAATAGTTAATGGCCCTTTTTCACATCTATATTAAAGTATAAACCCCGATACACACACTCGACAATATTACCCTAGTAATAATAGGCTGTTATGAAAATTTACTAGCTATGGCTTTGAACGCTATCAGGCAAAAAAGGTCGAGCCCATGGGAGACGTTTTGTAAGGTTCTAACTTCCAGAAATGAGTGAATTTGTTTAAGATATTATTATTTATATTATCTATATATTAACTACTAAATACTTTAGTTACGTTAGAAAACAAACAAATGATAAGATAAATTAGGTTAAGTAATTACCATACCCTTAATTAATCATACACAACCGATAATTATTTGGTATTTGTGTATATATAATGTCAGAATTAAATAATTTTAAAACAACGTCAAAAAGCTCAACAAGATTGTTATCGGCAAAATTTACACAAAGGTAGATAATACCAACAGATATTGTGTCACGAGTCAACGTAATGGTGATAACACATTGTAAATATTGTCTTCGTAAAATGTTTTAATAATTCTTTCTTATATGATACTGTTAAACAGTTCTTATATAACCTTCATCAAATCTAGAAATAGATGAAATGAAAGAGAATCCTACTTTCCATCGAATTCCAAAAAAGAGGTTATCAATTTGTTTTTCTAAATATTTGTTAGTTCAAAATGAACACATTTACTTCAAATTCGGGTGATCTATGTAGATGTTTCTAACGTTTAATCTATGAAGAACTAAAAGCTATTTAATAAGTAAGTGTAGTACATTCGAGATGGAAGAATAGGTAAAGTGGTTTAGTTTAGTAACTGAGATGATGGTTGAGAAGTCGGTGCCACGTCTAGATGTTTTAAATTAAAAAGGTTCAATGGAGCACGAAAGTCACATGTATATTGAACTATCTGCACAGTAATATTTCGTTACATATTTCTTTCATAGATATAGGTATGTATAATATCTCATCACAATTTGTTTGTTCCCACTGGCAGACACCGACTTCTAAATTAATTTAATGTGTTTATCTTTTATTTTATTAATGCATTTTCTAGAATTGGAAGTCGGTTAAATTTATTGTTTAAAACGTTTTATTCTACTACGTGATTAATAAAAATAGTAATAATTCCATTTAAGATCCCAAAACTCGAACTTTACATCGAGTGAAATGATTGTCAAGTCAGTATGAAAGGACATTTTAATTCGACCACGTTCTTTTTAAGGTCAGTCTGTCCAGATACTTATCTGATCGAAGGGCCGCAATGGAAAATTCATTAAGAGGATGTAAAATTTGAGAATGCTAACTTTGATATTTTATCGGCATATCGTATAATAGAAAAGATCATCGTTTGTAACTAACTTTTCTATCCCCTTAAAAAAATAGATTCATAGACTGAACTATAGATTGATATAAATAAATTAAATTATTTTGGGTGACAATATATACTAAACCTTAAATAAACTTATATGAAATGTTTATCCATGTTATATTTTACACACAACGATACAGTTGTTGACTGCACATAGGAAAAACCTGAAGCGAACGATACTTCCTTGTTCAATGTTCATGCCTAGCCACGATACACTGGGAATAGTTTGTTTAGATAAACCAGTATCGACTAGAAAACCCAGTAAACTAAATAAAGCCGCGATAACTAGATTAACATTCACTTTGAAATGTAAGATTTTAGTTTTTGTAAATTAAATTAAGCTAATATAAATTAAACTTTTCATAAATCGTAATCTTGATTGACGCAAGACTAGTTCTACATATATAAATTCAAATTAAGGAGATTATATCATACTTATTACTTATGTCACAAGTCACTGTGTGTATTTAGTTTAATTTCAACAACTCAAATTCTGTAAATACAGTAAGAAATCTTTATATGGACATAAGTCATAAGGACAAATAAGGTCATAAAAGAAATTTAATATCAGGCGATATTAGTCTCTATAAAAATATATTTCTATTTTTAACTGAGATAAGTACAGTTCAACTTGTTCTGTTTACTTTCAATAAGAATATCGTTTCGTTTGATTTGGTATGAATAGAATTCAAATAATACAACATCGAGACAATTTTTCTGAGTATATTTATGCTTCAGAGTCACTTATATAACGAAGAGGATGTATAAAAATTTATTTTTTGTTATCTAAAGAACTAAATAGAAATAAAAAATAATTATTATATAAGAAGAGGCGCCCGATGAGGTATGTAAAGATTCTGCATTTCGAAATCTCGTGGTTTGCTTTGTTCCTCCATCTCTAAGTATGTGCTTCGTACCACAAATAAGCAGAAGAAAATAATTACCGAAACAAAGTATTTTATATTATAGAACCTATACTATATTACTGTATATATATTATACTATATATACCATATATACTATAAAATATTAAAGTTTGTATGTTTAGATGTTTCAATGTTTGTTCCTCAATAACTCGAAAACGACTGAACGGATTTCAATGAAATTTAGCACACAGATACTCTTTAACTTGGATTAACATATAGGCTACTATATGTTAATCCAAGCTACTAAGTATTGTTATTTTGCAACAATATATTAGATTAACGTGGGAAATTGCACCCGAGCGAAACCGGGGCGGGTTCACTAGTATATTATAAACAATTTTTGTTATTCTATCTGGAAGTATACAGAACTCTTGATAATGAAATTATAAAATAGACAATGCCGAAAATGACTTATTTATTTTTAAACTTAAGAATCAATTCTTAGTGGTGACAAATACTCTAGGATTTTAAATCTAAGATTCCATCAATTATGCCACAGTTACAAGTTAGTTACAAGTACTCTGTGTGTTTTGCGCATCAATTATATTTTACAGTATTGATTACTATTAGCAAACATAAATATTTTGTGATGCATTGCCAATTAGCATTTCTGAATAACACTAGCTACTTACTACAAGTCTGTATACTCATAATTTGTAAGAGTATTGTATATAACTTACCACACCACTTAAGTAGAGCTATAGTGGCAATAAAATGTAAAAATACTGTTGAAACGACAACCGTCGCCAGTGCTAATATGAATAGGAAACATCCACAGTTAAAATAGGTTTTGATGTAGTTAATTTTATTCTGAAATAAAGATATATTAGGTGAGTAACGTTTAACATAAATTAAGTACTAATAAAAAGACATTTTGTGACTACTTATCGTATGAACTCCAACAACAAGCATAATGCTTATAATAATATAGTAAATGTATACTATAAGTAAATAGGAATGAGATATATAAAGGCTTTTAGCAACTTGCTCATATTCTTCTTTTGTGTGTTCTGTGTCCGTATCTTCGTGTGTTTTGACGTAAGTTATTACTCTATATAGTGAATATGATACCACGCTGAGTGAGAATATAGAAAATACCTGAAAGAGAAGAAGAGAGAAAGTTAAGACTTGGTACGTAATATCGACTAAAAGTCTGATTAAGAT
>JAOPUB010000003.1:922237-933078 GCA_027564055.1 Neptis clinioides
ACTCAATAATTTTTCAAATCGAACCAGTAGTTCCTGAGATTAGCGCGTTTAAACAATCAATCAAACAAACTCTTCAGCTTTATAATATTAGTATACATTTATTTTAATCATTACAGGCCTCATATTTTGAAATAATAAAAGTATGTATACATTTATTTTTCTTCTAGTTTCACATAATATAATTAAAGAAATATGTTAAAAATATGAAATGTTGTCAATTCTATATCATCATCATAACCCTTTCGATGGCCCACTGCTGAGCCGGGTATCCTCTACAGAATAGGGAGGGGGTTAGGCCATAGTCTACCACGCTAGCCCAGTGCGGGTTGGTAGACTTCACATACCTTTGAGAACTTTAGTGAACGATGTTTTCCTTCACCGGAGCTTCTAAGTAAAACATCACGTCTTAACCACTGGGCTATCACTGCTACTAATTCTATATAGATGAAAATAAATTTAAAAATCTACTTTCCTTTTAGACAGGAAACTTTTCTAGAATGTAGCCAATGGAATAATGTCAAAGTAGCAAACTTATAAAATGAATATCCTTAGTAGAGCTTAATTGAAAAGGTAATAATTTATTCGCTAGAATGCGCACTCTATTTAACGCTGATAGAGCTTGGCTGAGCAACGAGTTAATAAAATAACTTTTATTCGCTATCAACTAAATCGATTTTAATGAATAATAAATATTTGAAATATTCTTTCATTGATTCGTTTTAATTTTGTGAGAAAAATGTTATTCCTTTTGATAGAAATTTTGAACGAATTTCAAATAGAGGCAATGACTGTTATATGTACATGAACTTCATTAAAGGTAATAAACCAAATTAAAGTATTTCATTAAAGATAATGATAATATAATCTATAAAGAAAGCCTAGTAATGTCTGAAGCTTGTGACCCAAGTGCAAGTTCATACTAAAACAGTTTTATATATTGTGTAACTTCTTTATTGGCGCGCATTATATTTACAAGTACCCCCAGCCAAGTATTTTAAATGTATTCAAATGTTTTGGAGTATTCTTTGAGGCTTCTTAACATAAACTCATTTATTCTTATACGGAAAGAAAATAATGCAATGGTACTCACATTTGAATTTTGTATGTCAATTTAAAATAACAAGGTTTTGAAATATTTTGAAAACTTTTAGTGGAATGAGACCAGTACAAATTTTTAAGGGTTGAACATGCACCCTAATATTTTTCAGAGTTCAGGATCATAGTGCAAAATCTTCCTTATTTAGTTTCACTTGATTCATTGAATTAACCCTTCTTTATCTACCCCATATTTCAGTCACTTAACCATCAACTTGCGGTCTCAGAGACTCCTTAACACTTTTGAATTTGTGAAAAAATATAATATTATTCACTTCGTTGAGGTGCATTATATTTTCATGTTGTTTAACTTTTTCTTTATTAGAAAAAATATCCTAACTTACTCTTTAAAAAATCTGCCAGCAAAAGTGTACATCAAATCGGTCCAACTATTTTAGAGATTAACGACAAGAATCAGACAGACAGACAAATATTTAAAACTTTTACTATTGACCAAGTGTGTAGGTTTAGGGAGGCGCCCCATTTCCATATATGTGAACACTCATCTCCACTGCCCGGTTTCACTATTTGTTTTACTGACGTTTGCGTTAACACAAATAAATACATAAATAGGATGAACTCATCGGATCCTTGGTCGGAGAGGTCCAATATCCATAACACAGCGACACACTCTTATTACACTTTCACTAGCACCACTTCAAGGGATGTTAACTCAAAGATACTACTCGTAAAATTACCCGATTACTGCATTTGCAATATAAAGAGACTAGAGAAGTGGCTACATCCCTACCACTGACGGGAGAGGAGTAAATCAACCAATAGGAAAATCGACCAATGAGAAAAAAACCCGCGCCGATATATACAATTGTTGGGCATACTTTTTTTCCATTCCTATTTTGACATACCTTCATTTTTTATTTCTCCTTTTCTGTGATTTACTTCGCTTCGTTTCAATTATTTGCTTTATCTTTTCGTAGGTTATCACAGCATCCACATTCATATTTATTTTTACTGAAATTTTGTCCGCTCTTCAGCGTAAAGATTGTATTGAAAAATGTGTAATTTAAGTTTAAAAAACATCCATGCAATGTAGCACCCAATAGTTTAGATAATATTTAAAATCTTGATATGACATATTAAATTAAGTAGTATCAAGTAATATTACCAATTCTTCCATGTATGGAAATAAAACTAATGATTTCATAGGTTTTAACGATTATTACTTTTCAATAATAGCTACTGCTAAAAACGGTTATTATAGTGTGTTAATTTTTTTATTTAATCTCCTGACGTTTCGAAAACTTTTCAAACCCAAGCTCAAAATAATTTATTACAATTAAACTTTTTGTAAGTAAGATTCATGTATTAAACACTTTTTAATGTGAATTTTAAATCGCTGAATTGGTGTCAGAGTTCTTGGTTGCGGGACATGACCGTCTGCAGTATTATTGAAATGAACTAAACCTGTAGTTGTCTGTGTCTGGATTATTAGAATTATTATAATTTCCATATTTTATCAAATATTATTACACTATATATACTTAAGTATACTTTGTTGAAACTTATTCCAAAAGCTAAGTAATAACGTTAAGTAGTTAAGATCAAAAAGAGGAGGTGATAACCTATGTTTCATGCCTATCCCAGGCATGGAGCATCCTTCTTATCTGACAGTCAAATGATCAGCTTGTAATGTCCCGACCAGTAGAAACAACAATGTTTAAGTTTTTGTCCCCCGGGAACCGAACCCAGGACCTGCGGCACACTGAGCATTAATATCATAAAATATGTCTCATCTCTAATGTTCACATCTTTACTTTTTACTGAAAACAGCAACAAACATAAATGCTCTCAATATAAATGCAACAAATAAAAAATGTAATCAAAAACTAGTGAATCTAAAATTAGACTCATTTAGATTATGTCATTCTGCATACCTAAATTATTTTCCATTGATCTATTTGTACATAGAGTTAAGAAACAAGATCTATAAATGTGTATCCAGTATTTTAATGAATATTGTTATTAAAATTTACGAGATATTTGATACTTACTTTAAAAAAATAAAATTATCTATATTGATGCATTTTAATGACAATTAATCTTTTATCGACGATTTCTACCCAACTTAAATTTTCTTCTTCTCATTTTTATGGACGCATTGAATTTTCAACAAATCACAGAATTTCAAATGTATATTTTAAGTATTGACAACATTAGCAATAATGTTTGAAGACTTCGCGGGAGACGTCCTGAAATAACATGAATTTGCATCAAATTGGTGCGCGCGCGCAGTGGCGCTACCGTCGCATGCTTATCCGCCGCCATTTTCACACTCTCCACGAGCTTTCCCGCATCCAGGTATGTATCATATTAAATTACGGGTTCATAATTTAATTCATTTTAAAACTATAAGTCGCTTATTAACTATACTAACAATTTGAATATTGAAAAAAATTGTACATTAAAAATATTGTTTTATAAGCAGAACAATGACCTCGCCAGTAGGTGCACGTAATAGTTAACATGTTTTTTGTTTTTTATATTACTTGCTGACTATAATTTTGGAAAATGATAAATATTACTATAAGTTTAATATCAGTGCAAATATATAAAATAATTAGATGAGTGATTAAACAATAATACAAATGTCTGGAGTAAATAACATCTTAACAGTAAGCGCAGGAATGTGACCGTCATGTTTCGGTTACATCAACGCATAGATAGAATACCAGAAATTTGTTCTTTATACATTCAAAGTAATAAGAAGATTTAATGTTTGAAAGACGATCTATTTATGTCATGATGTCCTTATTTTTTAATAGATCAACAAGCATCCCCCGCAGCGTCAAAGATTTGAGACACGAGTTGTGTCGCAAGCTGCGATACCCTTCGCACGTGCACAACTACCACACACCTTAAAGAGAATAAAAGTTTCAGTGAAAGTTTTGATATTTTATAAAATAAAAGATTATAGATGACGCTGATTCAAAGAGTCAGCGAGGTGAAAACGGAAAAAATGGATGGATCATATAAAGATGCGAAAATTTTAAGGCCAGTGAGGAACAGACGGTATACACGGTTAGTGAAAATGACTCATTATTTTCAGTCTTTGTGTGTCATTCTTGAATCGGGAAATATTTATATCCTTTTGTTACCATTTGAAACAACACAAAGTAATACAATCTCACATTAATCACTTATATACTTATTTTGTTTTTTTTTTATTTGCAGGAGATCATTAATAGCAGGCCAGCGTCCGCAGAAAAGGCTTTTCACTCCTGAAATAAAGCGGTACTTAAAAGATTGGCTTGTGCGACGGAGAGAAAATCCTTACCCTAACAGAGAAGAAAAAAAACATCTTTCTCGCGAAACAGGGCTCACGTATATCCAAGTAAGTGTAAGATTACATTAACATAATGAATTATATTTTGTTGTAGGAAATTATTTGGTAAGTGTCTTCGTGTTAGTAACAGGTTAGTGTAGTGATCCTAATTGGCATTACGCCAAGAATTGCTATTTGTACATAAATAGGCACTATTTTTGTCACAGCCTGGTTAAACACAATTCAGCTTTGTTTCTACCGAACCTTTTTAAATCTATCATTAAATATATCAAATTTCATATTGTAATCGATTCAAAAATCTTAAAACTTATTGATCTCCATCGCGTAACAGGGTTTACTTAGATATGATTTGCCTGAACGCTGAAAGAAATTTTCGTGAGAAAAACCGCAAACCCGAGTTTTTCATTATTTTTTCAAAAGTATTAGAAGCCAGTCAACTGTCGCACCCCCTTAGTAGACGACAGGTCCCTAAAACTTTCTCATTCGGAGAATATTCTCTGTCCATAACCAGTAGAAAGCTGTTAACGTATTGATATCAAGATGTAATATATTATATTTTATATTGTTTCAGATTTGTAACTGGTTTGCAAATTGGAGGAGAAAATTAAAAAACGTAAACGCAGATCGTAATCAACTCACCTGGGGACACCTGATCCGTACATACAACGATAGAGCACAAGGCAACGTGGAACAGTTTAGCATTTGTTCTGATGATAGCATATGGAGCGAACCCGAACGCACAAGTCCAGAACCTGAATCTCTAGACATGGATCGAAGACTAGACGACTGTCTAGAATCAGAAATAGTCTGCAAACTAGACACAGACGGATCTATCTCTTCGCATGAAAAGTATGAAGGTTTCAATAACAATTCCAATGAAATAGAGGAATGCGACAAATCCAACTGTGATAAAACGACTACAAGTCCCATACTGCTAAGCAAGTGGCTGGAAAGCGCAGCCAGGTTTCAGCCTAGTGAGGCAAATTATTCTTGGTGGGCTGAAGGAAGACGACGAAAACAGGAATCAAAAGTGCGTGTTGCTATTAATTCTTTAAGCCACGATAGAGACGAAGTCGAAGCCGCGGTCGCTCTAACTGCTTTAGCAACAGGGGCCAACGGCATTACTGCGCTGTGAAACACAATAGCTTACCAGTTTTATATCATTTTATAATTTCTTTGTAGGTACGTCTAAGTTAAACGTTACATTATAAACTTTTTGAATATGTTTTAAAAATCTTGCTCAAGCATGTTTAAACGAATTTACATGTCCATTAAAATATAGATATTGATCTCTTAAACTTTAGGTTAAGTTAAGCATTATACCTACCAAAGATATTCTTACAAATGAGTTTTGTTAAAATTCACTTTTTGATAATAAAATTGTTCTCATAAAGTTTTTCGTATTTCATTATTAATTTGTTAGATTTGTAAAAAAAATGAGGACCAAGAAACCTTCTAGTAAGTGCTTTTTTCATCTCGTTATATAATGACTCTAAAAGTGTTACTTAATATCGTATGGATATTACATTAAGTTCTTTACAATGTGTATTAATATAAAATGGTAATATATATTATACCTACTGTTGTCCAGTGCCGCGCCACGACATCGTGAACAATCATCACATTTGACAATAAAACTGCATACACATGGGACGTTATGCGTTATTATTTAAATTTTTATATTTATTATAAAACGTAAACTTTCAACAATAAACATTGAAAGTATAATTTATTATTTACTTTGGATCGATTAAAGCACTAATCAAAGCATATTTTTGTTAAAAAATAGTGTATTGACTAGATCTGTAGAAATAGTAGATAAACAAAATGGCGATCTAGTTATTAACTGAAAATATATTATACTAGACGACCTGCCCTCGCTCTACCTCTCTATCTACATTTATTTTATTTAAAATATTCACGGAAACTGAAACATCACATAAGAATCTCACCATGCGTTTTCTTCTAAAAAAGCACTAATTGTGACTTCTACTGGGTTTTCCTTCAGGTTACAAATTCAGGCATTGTATATAGTCTATAAAAAAATTATAATGTACATGTTTGCTAAGAGCAACTTTTTTTTAGAACTCGCGACTGTTCCCTGTAGCGATTTCGGCCGCTATCGACGCTGCCGCCGCGATCGAAGCCGATAGTAAACAAACGCATGTGGCATCGGCGAGTAGTTCGACCGGTGTGCCCGCAGATGCCGGTCCACTTGCCCGTGTTGGTATTTTTAACTCGTTTTGCGGTTCGATGTCCGTTTGTTCGCCGAATCGATATGCATAATATCGTCCTTGAAGGTTTCATTTCGCGAAAGTTTGCAAAGGTGCTCATGATATCCTAGGGCCCAGAGTTTAGGTTCCATTACCTTTCGCCGCACACTCGTAAGTCACAAACTTGTTTTGAACTTTGTTACGCACGATTTCGTTCACTTTCTTATCTAACGGTGACTTTCTAATACTCCGTTTATCGTTGCCAATAAAAGGTCAAAGACGTAATTTGGGCAAACTAGTTTTATTTGCCTCTATAACAAAGGACACTTCTTATAGAGCACTTAAATGGGGCATATGTAATTGACCTTTAATTTTGTCGAGATCATATTTAATTTAACTTTATTTGGGGACATGTGCTGTTGAATAGATAGTTGTAGTGCAGATTTGTTTATACCTTTTTTTTTTTGCAAAATTTTCTACACCTAAGCCAAATAGTGTTTTAGACAACAAAGCTGACAATTATGAATTATTTATTCATATTTTAGACCATTAACTTAATTTAAAGGAAGAAGGATAAAACAATGTCATTAATATGGTTTTGTATTTTTTTTATATACTGCGTAAATAAATAATAATAATAAATTTATTCACACACATTTACAAGTATTTTAGGAATGGCTATTATGATAGCAAAACATTTATATATAACTTGTGGTCATATTTAAATATCTACGGTACCTAATATGGATTTTGTATTATCACTCAAATAGAATACACAGACTGCAATATTACACACTAATAGGATACAGAGACTGAAATGTTACGGGTTCTAATATGTTGTCAAAACATATTAAAAAGCGGGATAATAGATCACGTCTTTTTATTAGTATTTAAAGAAGTTTTTTTTCTTTTGACCATGTCATGCAGATTTTTTTTATAAATTTCCTGTGGACATTACAATAGCTATAACATTAGTAAAAAAACTATATATCTTATAAGTAAAAGTGTGTTTAATATGATGGGAAACTTAATCCATAAGGAAAAAATCTCAAATAGGACTACCATGATTATATTTATTTAGTAAGTATTTTGTATAAATTCTCTTCAATTTGTATATATATCACGCTAGCCGACCCGCGCGCGACTTCATCTTCATCGCTGATTCTTCACTCCTATAGAGTCCCAGCGTGATTTTATATGGCCTATAGCCTTCCTCGATAAATGGTCTATCCAACACAAAAAGAATATCTCAATTCGAATGAGTAGTTCCTAAAATTAGCGCGTTTAAAAAACCCAACAAAAAGTGTCTATTCAATATTAAATATTGTCTCGTGAGGGAATGGGTTAGAAAATAATTCCCCTCTGCTCACAGAGCATAGAGAGAGAGCATCTCGTATGAGAGGAATTAAACCAGCACCCCTTAGTGGTCGGGAATCTGTTTCCCGACAGGCTTGCGACCACCATAATAAAAATACGGCTACAATGTGTCTCTGACATGTTCGGGTTGAACCCCATGTGGGCCAGACTTCCTCTGTCCATCCCGTTGATGTTATGGTTCTGGTGGACAGGGTCCGTATCATTCTTCTCTTCGTTCCCCTTCCTCCCTTTCTTCAAGGCCGCAACGCATCGCCAGGCAAGACACACTTGCCTTGCCAAGTGTCTATCTTGTCTGTCTCTATCGGGTGGGCCGTCAGCTCGTTTGTCATTACCATAAAAAAAATCACAAAAAATTAAAAATAAATTATCCTCTTTGAACATAATTTTACAATTGGATAAGAATTTTTTTCCAAATTTCGTCACGTTTAGGACATTTAGCCACGGATTAAGTCTCCCATACAAAAAAGTACTCAGTTTCGCCAGTTAACTAAAGTTATTGAGAGAATATTATTTTTAAATCTTTTTAAACAATTCAAACGTGCTTTAAAATTTTAATGCACGTTTTTTTAACACGATGATAAAGATGTACATTATTACAGATGTCATTGTGATATAAAGTTTTCATGCATAAATTTTGCTATTTTTAAGAAATTTGCTATTTTTAAGAAAGTTGAAGTTTGCTTGGGAAAATAACTTTTCAAGTCTCCCGGGTGGAACCAGTATCCCTTCTTTCCCCTTAGGTCGAGGCTGAAAAAAAGAACATAAGTTTTTAGCGAAAGGCTTTTATATTTGTATAAGGAATAATGTTATATATTTATTGATGGTTTGTCCAGATATTAAATTAGTTATAAGATAATCTTTAGAGCAAAGATTGAAAGTAATTCAGTAATTTATCATACTGTTCTAGAAAAGTATTAAAATGATTTGGGTAATACTTAGTTAGTATTTGACTATCGTAAACGTATTAATACTTTATAGCCAAATAATGTGTTATGATTTATAAAAAGCATCAATTATTAGTAAGTATATCGTAAAAGTCAAGACAAAGATCGGTCAGATGTTTTACGCAGTTGCCCTATAAAACCGCCATACAAGACAAATCGGTCGTAGTTTAGTTAGGATAGTTCCATAAGGCAGGTTGTATAGTGTAGTGTTATTATTAGCAATGTCCTTTATTTTAATTTTCAAGTACTTCGATTCCTTATTTCAGTTTTGTATAAAATATTTTAATAAAAAAACACAAGACAATTTAATTAGGAATTATTTTTTTATTTTTAATAAATCTTTGTAACTATGCTGTATAAAAAAATCCTTAGAAAATTGATTAACTTAAATAAAATGTAGAATATGATAGCTCCTTGTCGCTGTTCGATTTATTTTATTTATTTCTTACGCCTTATCCTTTACCCTTAGTTTATCAACATACCCTTACCTCAAGGCTAATAAAGCAACAGCAAACTGTATAGTTTACGGATAGTTGGTTTTATTCAAATTGTCTACAGATATAATCGAAGATGATACAAAACTAACTCGAATAGGGCAGACAGAATAAACAATGAGTGGATAATATTAACTAATATGGGTGAATGGATTATTATTCTTTATGGACGGAGCCACCTCACTCACTTTATGGTCCTTTGTCACGCGCATACTTTCACCCCGCACTACCTAATCGTTATTTTGAACAATTAATTATAATTGATAACTAATTCACTATGCTGATGACAAAAGTAAAACGCTTTTGTTACGATAATTTTTGTAGAAAATTTAATCTATACTAATAATATAAAACTGAAAAATTGTTTGGAAAGTGATCTAAGCTCAAGAACTATTGGTTCGAATTAAAGAAATATTTTAGCTTTGTTATCCGGTTTACATATGCAAATAAAATTACAGGTTATCGGAAAACGTGGTTAAAAACTTGCATGATTTTATTACAGATAGACAGACATCGCAGGTGAAATTAAATAAGTTTTTATGAAAGTAACAAATCAAAGCTATACAAATAAATAATATCGTAGTGTCTGTTTGGGATATTAAAATAACCGTATAATTTTACTAAGTGCATTGGGATGTATACACGTTACACATACAAAATTATGCATTTTTTTACAATTTTTGTCTGACTGTCTCTTTATTCTAAGCTATAGTTTATTATAGGTTTAAAAAAAAGATTACTGCCTACTGAAGTCTCTATGGTCAACTATTATATTAATCAAATACATCAGTGAAATAGGGAATCTTTGCTGTTAAATCTATTCGCTTCTACTACTATAATACTGGAATCTTCCATATAAAATTTGAATTAAGGGACAAACGTAATTTTGCCTTCGGAAACCTGATCGTCCCATACAACAAAAATCTCAATCAGTACACGAGAGATTAAACATATTCGAATATGTTTTACGAAAAGAAGTAACAATATACTGTTTTTCTAGCCAGCTTTACGTAGAATTTAGAAGACTCTTTATTTACTTGCGGAAACTATAGACTGCGCAAATGAAATGTATTTATAGCTCCGAAAAACAAATAACTAAATATTTCATCTAGATGCCTCCACGTGTTCCCGAGAAAAAATTGCGACAGGACAGAAAGAAAAATTCCCTCTGTCTGTCAGTATATGCTTATAAGTAATTGGATTCACTTTGTTTAAAATATTTTAGCCTGCATATCCTGTGGGTGAAATTATACTTTTAAATAATTTGTTAAATCCTTAAATGTAAAGTAGAAAAGCAAGAAATGTAAAGTAGAATTTACTTTTTTGATATTAAATTTGCTACTTTTGATTTATACGTAAAATATCCTATAATGTAACTTAACTTTGCTCTTGAGAGTAAAGGTTATTTGTACCC
>JAOPUB010000003.1:940992-951314 GCA_027564055.1 Neptis clinioides
CAACTGTTTTAGATATTTTTTTAGAAGATTTAAAGGATGGGAGTAGATAAAAAATTATTTAGTTTATATTGTAAACTTAATAATTTTTTACTTAAATTAAAAATTCTTATCAATATTATAAATTTGAATATAATTAATCTTATATTGCTTTCTACAAAATTATAAGTAGACTATGGAAATTAGATTTTTAGTAGAAATGGAAAATATTACCTTGTCATTCAAGATAAGGTCTAAATATCTTTTCCTGAATCTTGTTTCCTTATCTTTAAGGCCAAAGTGGAGATGAGGCAGCATGTGCAGGCATGGTGATAGCAATTTGACTGTTTTTGGTATGATAGAGAGCTCCCCTTTTTTGGTCTTACCAGGGTTACCAATGCATCCAATTGTCTCCTCGCCTTAGTTTATCAGTGTCTTTTATAAATTTCTCCTCTGATTCATACAGTTTGGCATTAGCCATTACCTAAAATAAAAATATAATGTAATGACAATTATTTTTTAAAATCTTAGATATAGATATTTTAATAATCACCTGAAGTTTAACACCTTCTCCTCTTAAATCATAAAATATAAGCTTAGCACCAGATTCTCTAATTGAGTGAATTCTACCAGCCACAGACACAGTCACATTTTCTAACACTTCTCCACTACCTAAACTATTATATTTTTCAATAAATTCCTCCAGAGAAGTCGTAACAACGAATTTGTGAGGATATGGATGATCCTCCTTTGCTCCTTTTTTAAGAGCAGCAACAGCTCCTGACCTCAGCTTGTAATATTCATTAGGACTAATTTCTTCTTCTGCCTTTGTGGATTTCTTTTCTGTAGCAGCTGCAGGCTGCTGAGCAACTTTTTCGGCTTTTTCCTTTAATTTTTGCTCAGCTTTCATACGACGTTTTAATTCACTGTAATAGGAATGAGTGTTGAAATCAAATACCCAGTTTAATATAATAGATGTTACAATTTAAACCAACCGTGTATTTACTGCAGACGACAATTTTACTGATTTAGATAAATAATTTAAATTCCTTTGGGCCAATAAAGGCAAAGCAGAGCCAGTCCTCAAAAGAAACATATTGTTTAGTCTTTATTTTGTCACACAATACTCACTTCTTAGAAATCTTTTCGTCAGAGGTTTCCGCCATTTCTGCCTAATACTTTAAGGTTTTTTAGAGCAATAAATATATTAATTATAACCTATCGTTAATCCACGTTCACGAATGATGAAACCAAACTCGTTCCACAAACGTCACTTCAAGTCACATAAAATTTTAATGTCAATTTTTATTGACAAGCTGCCAAAAAGTCCAGTGTTTATATCATTCGTTGATGCAATTATAGCACTAATTTTATATCAAAATTGTATATATTAAGATATTACTCAATTAACTAATTAATTAAAGTATGGATATCCCAAGTGTAGTTTCGTAAATAAATAGTGCAGTGTGTTTAACGGCAATCACATACGTTGTGTGTTTTAGGCACTGATAAAAAAATATTGAAAAATAAATCATATAACCAGGATTATTGAATGTGAAATAATTAAAGTAATGTAGATTTTTGGTTGACATTTTGAACTGCTCTCTATTTAATTGTTAAAATTAATTCAAATTCTTAAAATTATAATATTAGCTGGCAACATTTGTATTGACATCACAGCTGTTCGTTTCATCTGCCTGTGTTCTGTCTCTGTGTCGCTAGAAATAATTTTATTTTATTAATTATTAGACAGTGAGTGATTTTTTTTTACATACGCATAACAGGAATAATCGAGCTACAATTAGATATATTTAAGATTGATAACGTGATAGGTTGGCGAACGTTTTATAAACTAGTCAAATCACATTTCTATATCTCTTGCATTTTATTGCATGCATCAAACATCAAATGCATGTACGATAGACTCACTGGTGCGATCTTGTGTTTTATTATTGTTTATTTCAGGTATAATCTTATGTAGACGATTGTTACGAAGATCATTCGCAAACGAACTCAAGTAATATGCCTCTGTTTGGTAAATCTCAAAAGAGCCCCGCGGAGTTAGTGAGATCTTTAAAAGATGCGGTTACTGCGTTAGAAAGAGGTGATAAGAAAGCTGAAAAAGCTCAAGAAGATGTGAGCAAAAATTTGGTAGGTCATTATTATATTAGATAATGTTAGAGTTGTACTGTTTGTTATTAATATAACCTTTAAAATTTAGGTCCTAATCAAGAACATGCTGTATGGAACTTCTGATGCAGAACCGCAAACTGATATCATTGTAGCTCAGCTTGCACAGGAGCTGTATAATACAAATCTACTGCTTTTGCTGATTCAGGTAAAAATGTTTACATATTACCATTTTATGAGTTGGGCTAATTTATCTTTGCTTGGGATTAAGTTTTTTTAAAAATAAATGCATATATAATGCTACTGTTCATTTATTTCTGTTAGAAAATGCTTGCGCAAAATTTCAAGGAAACAAAAGTAATTTCTTCTGTTCCCCTACAATACAATACTATCTTTGCTAAATGTGTTAACTTTCTTAGAGACAAAATGAATAATCAATCTTAATCATAAATCTTTTGATTATGAAATAGAAACCAAATTCAGATTTACATACTTATAATTCAAATTTGGAATCCATTTTTAATTTATAATCCAAAATATATGAATAATAAATCAAAAATAGATTCATTCCATAATGCAAAGATTTTTGATTGAGATTGATTATTAATTGAAATGAAATATTTTTATATTTAAGATGGTTTTCTCCCCAGAATCTAAATCGCATTGACTTTGAAGGAAAAAAAGATGTAGCCCAAGTGTTCAACAATGTTTTGAGACGTCAAATAGGCACTCGTTCCCCAACAGTTGAGTACATATGTACTAAGCCTGAAATATTGTTCACCTTGATGTCCGGGTAAGATAATGTTGATTTTAATATATAAGTAAAGTTATAGTATATAACTAAAGTTTGCCTAATTTCTATTGTGTTAGTTTTACAATTTATAACTCTAAGAACTGTTTGAAAAATTTTGATGAAATTTGATGAAACAAAACTTAAAGAGGTTGAAAGAAGGCTTGAAAGTTTAAATATTAGTTTGTCATTATTGAGAAATAGGTTAAAAAAAAATTAAACCTGGGTATGAAAAAACTACCTTGAGGTGTCTGATACATTGGTTTGTTTTTTTTAAATTGACTTTTGTAAAACTAATATTAATTACCTATAAATAAATTGTTTTTGTAGATATGAACATCAAGAAATAGCTTCAAATTGTGGAACTATGTTAAGAGAGTGTGCTAGGTATGAAGCCCTAGCTAAGATAATGTTATATTCAGATGACTTTTACAATTTCTTCCGTTATGTAGAAGTGTCCACTTTTGATATCGCCTCAGATGCCTTTTCTACTTTTAAGGTTGGTACATATTTCTTTAAGACAAATATTCATTTTATAATTTTCAATGTTTACAGAACCATACAAGCAACCTTTTAGCCTCTTTGTTGTGAAATAAGTGTTCTAACTTTTATTTACATAATTGTTTTCTCAAAATAATGCTATTCCTGGATTCTTGGAGGTCTAATGAATCATCATTATCAACAACCTGAGTCTATGGCTTTGTCTTCTAAACCTCTAAAATGAAAGCATTCTTTTGTTTATCGCCCTATGTTATTTTATTGCTGGCAACTTTGGATCAGTACAACTATGATATCAATGATCACAATCATATAATTCCTTTGGGTCATGATCAAGAATATATAATATATTAACATAATATTTGTTTGGTTTTCAGGAATTATTAACTCGACATAAAATATTATGTGCAGAGTTCTTAGAAGCTAACTATGATAAGGTGTTTAGTCATTATCAGCGATTATTGAATTCAGAAAATTATGTAACACGACGGCAGAGTCTGAAGTTGCTCGGGGAACTGCTTTTAGATCGACACAACTTTTCCATAATGACGCGATACATCACAAACCCTGACAACCTGAAGCTTATGATGAACATGCTTAAGGAGAAGTCACGCAACATACAATTTGAAGCTTTCCATGTTTTTAAGGTATGTTTAATATTCTACAGAAATTAATAATAACTTCTCTAGAAATTAAGACTACTATATAAAATTCCTATTTATTTTATTTTCTCATCTATGCCTCAATTCTATGGTTCGTTACATAAATATGCAGTTTTAATAACTAGTGATGTTTGTTGCAGGTATTCGTAGCAAATCCTAATAAACCAAAACCAATATTGGACATTCTGCTAAGGAATCAGGACAAGCTGGTAGACTTCCTCACCAAGTTCCACACAGACCGCTCAGAGGACGAACAGTTCAACGACGAGAAAGCTTACCTAATAAAGCAAATCAAAGAGCTCAAGCCATTAGAACACTAACATTTACTTTGCATTTTAACAAATCGCCACTTCCTCCTCAGAAAGAAGTTAGTTATAGATGCTATTATATTTAAACGCTTCTAAGTCACCAGCGAGGGGTCGCGCACGAGTTGGGGGACCGGAAACTAAGCGCAGAGCAAATTAACATTTTTTAATAAAGATTTGTAGGAATTAGCATTATTTGAATGGTTTCCATTAATAAACCATTTTTAGTTGTTATGACGAATTTAGTGACAGTTCCTAAGTCACAATGGAAGTAGTATATTTAACCGCATCATCCTGCGATCCTCGGAAACGGAACCGTTGTCGGAATTGCGAAAATGAATAGGAAAAGTCGAGATCTTGAGATTTGTAAATATGACATGTTATTTTTGTTTATTTTGTATTCTCAATGTCGTGTCGGTTAGATTGTTGAATATGAAGGAAATATATTTTATATATCGCCAGTATTGGTTATTTATTACGCGATAGTAATATTGTTCCTTACTCGGTAACGTTCGCATAAGTGCTTAAACATCGTAATAGGATTTGCAATTTTTCACAAATATTTTTGTATGTGTTGTCCAAATTTCTTTATCCTATATTTTAAAGTCTATTTTATTTTGTCAGCGTCATTAATGCAGTTACATTTTTGAAACTGAATAAAATATTTGTATCATTCCTAAATTGTTTAATTTACACATTTTCCTATTGCTGCACTTTTTGTGTTGCTATATAGTTACTTAAAATAAAAAGTAACAATTATAATATTATTTCAATAATTAGAGGCAAAAGCCATATCCAAGAAATTAATACATTTATAAATTCAATAAGTAGGTATAACAACACAGTTTGAACTAAAGTTCAGTTAACTTATTATTTAATTTATATATATCTACACGAGTTCATTGCGCAGATTTTCCAGGAAATTAAATGTTGTATTCTACGCCAAATTATTATTTATCTAAATAATGAAACGCCATTTATAACGAAGCACCACAAAAGAACAGCTGAACCAAAATTATTTTTTTGTAAAGTTAGTATTTTAATATCAGCACAATGGTATATAAATCTAATTGAAACAAAAGTCCGTGAATGAGACTAGTGTCTACTACAAATCAGTGACTACGCATTAAGGAATATAGATTCAACGGAAAGTAGAAGAACGTTATCGATTTGAATAAACCTCGATGAAATGAGGGCGAATGGTCTAGTTTTTAATAATTTTCAAATTATATTTTTAAGCAATTTATTATTTATTTGAAGGATATTAAATAAAATTCAATTTTCT
This sequence comes from Neptis clinioides, assembly GCA_027564055.1. NCBI lineage: Eukaryota > Metazoa > Arthropoda > Insecta > Lepidoptera > Nymphalidae > Neptis > Neptis clinioides. Next base: position 946,639 of record JAOPUB010000003.1, read on the forward strand.
ACATTCATAAATTTTATTAAGACAAGCAATCCTCTGTACAAGTTAACTTATCAATATTTATACATAATAATATATTTTTAAAATAACATTTTATATATATCACAAAAAGAATAAAATGCCAACATGCCAATTATTTCGAATTGTTTTGTATATATCTAATTAAAAACAACAAAAGAACAAAAAAGTAAATTGTAACAATATAAACATGCACGTGTAAGAATACGTTTTTTTTTGCAAAAGTCTTTATAGTCTAAAATTTTTAACCGTAATTTAGCAGGAACTTATATATCTGCGTAATTTGTAATTGAAATAAAATCTATTAAGAACTTTTTAAATTAAGGAATTCACAACTCAGTATTGTTGCATCTCATACCAATTTAATTTAATCCATAAAATAATATAATTAAATTGAAATTATACAATAAATACACAATTACTAAAAACAAGTTCATGTCATGTACTCAATCTAGTTTATTTTTAAATATATCACCGAAAATATATTTAGGAGTTTGACGCTTTTCACATCGGGAAAAATTTAGAATGTGACTTGGTATATAATTGTTATTTTTGATATAAGGAAAATCTGATAAAAATACAACTACAATACGTTAGCTACGGTCTGAACGTTTAACCGAATCTAGAAAATATTTTTTTTAAGGAATTTATTACATTCGCAAGGAAGTCTACAAAATAGCGGATTAAATATATATAGAGAACTATTGTTAGATACGGCATATAGAGCATTTTATGGTCATCACATATTTGCTGGTATATTATTTACCATCACAGTATTTTAGAAATAATCAGTTATCCACGGTTAGTGTTCCACTGTGGTAAAATATTAATAATCATTACAACAAATTATTGCGGGTTGGCAGACTTCACACCTTCGAGAACTTTAGTGAACTCTCAGGAGTGCTGGTTTCCTCACGATTTTTCCTTTACCTTTATAGCAAGTGATATGTTATTTCTTAAAACACAAAATATAAAGAGATCCTTATAATATTATAAAGCTGAAAAGTTTGTTTGTTTGACCGGACTAATCTCAGTAATAACTGATTTGAAGTAAAAATTCTTTTAATGTTGAATATAATAAAACACATTATGCTTAACATTAAGCTGTGACCCATGGGATCGGAATTTAATAGGATGTGGGTAAATTAATAGAAATCTGGCATATTTGGTGAGAGTAAAATAATTAACAATATGCTAATCCTAGGAAAGTTTGCTGTAAATATCCGAGTTCTATTGAATTACAGCAAATTGTCATGCAACATTGGAAAATTGGGATGTTGGCAAAGTTAAATAAAAGAAATATCTAATTGTTTATATTATTATACATATAGGTATTACATAATTGAAATTCTACAAAGGATGGCAGTTTCACTTTTATTTTTAGTAGAATGATTGCGGTTGAAGCGTTTAGTATGATATAGTATATTTCGTGCCGGGCTCAAAATAACGCTTTTTGAATTCTAATACCATTTATTAAATTAGTTTTTGTTCTCAAGGCCGTCTTAGCAATTATAAGGTATTACTTACACGGAGTATGAAATAAATTTTCACACAATATTTCGTTGTCGTGAGATTTGATATTGGGGCCTAGAAGTTCGTCTTGGAAACTGTAATCTTGCTCTTAAATCAATTATTATAGATCTTATAATAAGATAAGAAATCACATAGAACATCGAGTATTTTCACGAAGCTTCGAAAAAATACCTTTCATATCAGGTACAAAATGGGTTTTCTTACCTTTAAAACGAGAGCTGATCTCGATTTCAGTTCACTTTCAAAATAGCTCAAATTAGAAAAAGCATTATTTTGTACTCGGTATGAAATACACTATTACTTAATTAGAGAGTGAAAATTCGTTCTCATTAATTTACATAATAAGATTACGAATGAAAAGCAGTTAGTGTTTGTAAACTACTATTTAACCTGAATCTTATCCTACAATTTAGAATGGTTACTAATAGGTACTAATAATTTTAAATCCATATAATGAAGAGATCAATAATATTAAACACTAATTTGATAAACTGTACAATAGAGCAATTTACAACTGGCACGGTATATCTACGTAATTTTTTAAATGTATATACAGGTATAATCTCCGATTAAAATAAAAGTGCAGAAATAAATATTTCGTTCAACAATTTGATAAAATGTGCTTCTACAAGATTTGAAGTCAAAGAACAAAGAAGGAAATAATGATATCAGATTTGTCAACCTCGTAATTTTGTGTATTTGATCTATATATAATAAACATAACAAATTTTTGCTTGAATCATTAATAAATAAATTAGCAAATAATCGCAATTTTACTAATTTTTTTACATGATTAGTTTCTTTTCAAAATTAACATTTTCGGGTATAATTGATCTGTATTGACTGAGCCTGACTGTTCATGACTATTTTTCTAGATTTCCTTGAGCTCATAAAGTATTGTAATCTTATTCATTTCTAATAAATTACCAATTTATTTATGTTCATATTTTATTCTTATTCAACTGTAAATGTTAATTTTTGTAGATAAATATAGCCAATTAAATATATGCTAAAATTCACGTTTAATTTGAAATGGAGTGTGATTTTTTTTACATTTTATAGCTAACAAATTGAATAAACCAATAATCCAGCAGAATTAAATGCAATCTTTATTTGTTATTTTAAATTTTGTATCAACTAGGATATCGATGCCAAAAAACGAAAAAGTATAAAGGTAAAAATCACAAGAGACATACTAAAATTCATAGTTCATTTAAAATTGGAGAACTCTAATTTTTGGATCATTGTCAATAAATATTATATAAATAAATGCCAAGGTTTTCATTTGTTTTAAAGTTTAGTCATCATTAAATGTAAGGGAAAACTTATCAAATTACTTTCAGAGTCACTTTGTAAACTTAGCTCATAATAATAAGTTGTCCAGTGTTATTTGCATAAACCAAACCCTGTCCGGGCTGAGGAGCCCATCGTAGACAGTTCAGGCTGGTGAAACCTTGTTCCCACGTCTGTTCTAGTTCCTTGATAGGCGACAAACCAGTTCGGCTTGAACTCTCTGAAACAAATATTTAAGATTTTTTCCAATCAACATATATATTTTAAAATAATATTTATAATTTCCTGATGAATACTTTTCAATCTTTGTGGTCACAAGAAAGATGGGATGACAGTTGTCTGATAATGAAAGGAATATATGATGAGGATGATATTTGTATTATTCAATTGTATTTTAATTATGAATACCTTCCAAAACTTAAATGTGGGTGGAAAAATGTTGTGTGTTATATGTTTTATTATTCAAGACATTTCTTATATAACATTTTATTTTTCTGTAATAAATAAGTAGGTATGTTTCTGGCTATGTCGCCAGGGTAGAACTATCACGGCTATCAGATGTTTATGGTACGTACCCAATGGATCAAGTCTATACAAGAGTGCAAATACATTGTTTCGAGCATGAGGTGCAGATGAGAAGCGTCTAGAGCCAAGGCCCACAGCCAGGTGCCGCGCAGTGGGGGACAGCGCCACCGACACTGCGCTCTGCTCCAGCACCGCCGTGTGCAGGCACTGACCCAGTCTCGACCACTCCAGGGAATACACTCCTAATTTAAATATTACGTAAGTAAAAATTTGGAATTTTTAAACGTCACACTTTTACATACATTGATATATATTTTTTAAATGTGCTAAGTACTAATAATGCCCTAATCATAAAGCAATTAAAATACCGTTCTTTCAGTAATTTTTTTCGTTCAAATACAAATTGGGAGTTAGAAAGCAACAATATAAACAATAAATAACACTGAAACACTTTAAGAACCAATTTGATCATTGTGAGGTTCACTGTTTACATTGAATATTGAACCAAACCCATCCAGTGCAATGCATAGAGTACAAGTGAACACCATTTTTATATATTTTATCAATGAGCCCCAATGGTCATATATTAAACTAAAAATAACTAAGTTACAATAGGGAATACTTATTATATGATCTTTCCAAAGCCTTTCTTACGCTAACAAAAACGTAAAATATTAAATAATTGAATGAAATTCTCACCTAACCAATGGTTAGTATTCCTAAATCGGGGTACTGGCAGCAGAGCGACTAAAAGCCTTCCGTCTTTGGATATATCGATACTGGCGTCGTTGTGAATTCTGCATCGTTGCACAACGACATTCTTCGAACCTAAACATAGTTTTACATGATAATTAATTTTATTAAAAAAAAACTTAACAATCTCCATCACAGGATCTTATAAAAAATTTAACTTAGATACATAGCGTTTTATGGTATTGTAAAAGACTTTTACGGCCCGCTAACCTAGAAAATGTCTCTGCTTTAGCAACAGAAAGCAAACACAGCTTTGTAAAAAGTTATAAAACCACTTTTAACGATTTCAAATAATACTTAAAAAAAGTTCCAGTTTTTCTGTTAAAAAATAACTTACTATCTGCAATATCCGGCGTGTTACCCGTAGTGAAGTCCCAAGCTTGTACACGATGTGACGGAGCCGGCAAAGCCTCGGATATGATCCCTGCGTCCAATAACCCTGCCATCCCATTCATGCGGCGAAATCCTCCCAGTCCTCCGCCTCCCCACGTTGGACCACCTCCTCCCCACGGCGGACCACCGCTACCGCCGCTCCCTCCTCCTCCTGGTCCACCACC
>JAOPUB010000003.1:978531-996169 GCA_027564055.1 Neptis clinioides
TACATGCGAAAACGGCTGAACGGATTTTAATAAAATTTGGTACGCAGATACTTTATAACCTGTAAGTTCGCGCGGGATAAAAAAATTTTGCCGTCGTTAAATTCTTATTTAACAACATTCAACAAGCATTTTTTATTCAACATGCATTATACGTAATAAATTGTACTCGTGTAAAGCCGGACGGGTCAACTAGTTGTAGAATAAATTGTAAGAACATTCTGTTAATGGAAAATATCGATTCAGTCGCGTCGCTCATTTTAATTAAGCTTCTTATACAAACATAATATATCCTGTTTTGTATAATATATGAGTATATATACAGTATCTTCTTCTAATCTAATCTCTTTTATTATAAAAATAATGGAAAAAGATGTTAAACAAAAAAGCATAAAAGCATAAAACCATTTTATAAAGTCTTGAAACCAGATAAATTATCGATCTGATTTCAAATAAAATTGTAAAAATATTTTATTTCCTAGGTATTGTGTATGTGTCTATATGTCACAATACTTTAGAAAAACCTGGTACTATTTTTAAAATTTTTCACGATCAATGAGTGAATTAACAATTTGTAATGATAAATTATGTAATTACACAAACAAAACATTAGATTTTAATGGTAATCGGTATTTATTGTAAATGTTTATTTTTGTGTTTGATAAGTAATATTTGTCATCCGGAGCCGCGGGCGCTGGCCAGAAGCAACGCAACGACATAAACATGAGCCGGTCGATAAGAGGTCACGCGATACAATGACCGTGTCAGGCGCCTTATTATTTATTATTTACATACAAGTATGATTTACATGAGAATTGATAAGCGACTTCTATTTATATCGTCACTAACGTCTGCATAAGGCATTTACCTATAATGAACAAAGGGTTTTAACTTAAAGGGGAAAATTAATTTGGACCAAAAAGTTCTTCGAAACTACTCTATTCTAATCTTGGGGGTACATCAAAAATATTTATCTGTTTTACTCCATCACTAGGAGTCCGCCATATTGGCTTTATAATTTCACTTAGTTAAATGTATATTATCATCCGTACTTTTCTTGTATGCAACGTTTTAGTTCGATCAGCAATGAGTGAAATTAATTTAAAATATTAAATATAAATTTCGACTCATACTAATAAAGCAAGTTAAATACAAACTTATAAAGAGAACATAAAACGTTTAGAGTATTTAATTGCCCTAGCACATGAATTAAAAAAAATGATCCAGACATTTACTCAACTTGAGAGCGCGGTCGTGTCGATTTATACGCAGATGTCTTTTTGATACTCAATTTCAAGTTTTATTAAAATTGAAGGTTTCCTTTGTCTTTATTATAATGTGTAATGAAAATACCGTTGATAATATTCATTACCTTCAGTTGATAACAACCTTATTAAAATGTTCTACGTCTTTAGGAATATTATTGAGTATTACTTTGACACGACTGTTTTTTTTTTATTTTGAGACTGAGTTTATTTGGAATTGAATTGTACATGACTTTCCTTTATTAATATAGAATTTCCTTCGTTTAAATAAGCTTTCGTTAATACCCCACCACTACTGGGCTACTTATGAATATTGTGCAATAATTTTTAAAAATTAATATCATGTATAAAGACTCAACTATAGAGTATACAATCGTATATTTAACTATACAATAATAAACTAACTTCTTTAATTATTCCACCCCAAATATATTTATAGACATATAGTATAAATCCCGTCGACTGTGACTCTAAATGTGAATTTGGGTCACAGCCTATTTTATTCGTATTCATACCTAAATAGTTGACCACAGTCACAGGTATAGCATATCTATTTTCAACTGGAAATCGTCTCAATTTAGGAACTAGAACGACACTCGTTCGTTTAATTTATTCTAGCAGGCCTACTTACATATTTGAAAGAGGCTCCATTTCTCGAGTAACTTGCTTATAAAAGAAGCTTTAAGCTGGCATATTGAGAAGCTTTGCAATATGCAAAGTATATTCTTTAACGTTACACATAAATTATGTTGACTTTTGTCCAATGAAAGACTCGCACTTGCTTTGTAACAGGTAAAGCGCATTTTTCCTGTTTGCGAATTATATGGAATATCTATACATATTAATAAAAATGAATGGTATCGAATGTCTACACATAAAAGATATCTCAGAAACTTTAATGCAGGGGTACATTATAACACCCCTAGAAGCCAAAACAATTTTTTCTGAATTTTTGTCTATCTGTATATTTGTACGCCTACGCGCATCACGCTGAAACGGCTGGACCGATTAGCATGAAATTTGGCCATGTTATAGGCTGACTAAGAAAATAGGATACTTTTTATCCCGGAAAAATGTTTAGTTTCTGTGGGATAGATGAGTACTATTCATATACATTAACAGATCCGAACGAAGTTTTGTACAAATATAGTTTGTAGTCTGGGTTATGGTTCCCGTTGGTTACAAAGATGTTATTCACATACCTTATTTTACGAAATTTTGTTTACACATAAATTGTAATCTGCATTATCACACGACTTACTTTTAATAAACCAAGAAAACTACAATTCCTGTGGGATACAAGGGTTATTTTTCACATGACTTAATAGATTAGTAAGGAAAGCGTATGAACAAATGAGTAATGAGATCCTCACGTTAGGAAAATATACAAATATGAAACGAAGAGAGAATACGAAAAGGGAAATGGATAAAATTTGTCTATACTGATATTATAAATGTAAGAATTGAAAATTTATTCAAAGATAGAAAGCTATACTATTTCTGAGCGACGTAGGTGATGTAGTGTTGCCATATATATTTTTAATACCGTATAGCCATTTTGGTCCTATTTATCTGATTTTGATAATTTTTTTCTCACATAGAAAGCTATACTATTTCTGAGTGTTTGCTTACTTATATACAATTTTTAATTAATAAATTGTTCATTCGGTTCGTTTTGGTTTTGTTTGGTTCGTTTCATTTGTTTCGGTTGATTTGGTTCGTTCGTTCGGTTCATTTGGTTTGGTTTGCTCGGTTCTGTTCGTTCAATAGATTGCGCTGTACTCATCTTAAAAAACTTTTAAAATTATAAACATTGTTCATAAATAAAGCAATGGACACTTAACTTGTACCTTACAGGTTCGCCACACTCCACAGATCTGCGGCTATCTATGGCCACTCGGTTTACTTATGTTACATCAAGTTTATCTAGACCAGACCTTGTGGTTGCTAAGTACTAGTGGTTTACATTGTAACAAGTTTTAGCACACTTATATAACGGACCTAGCTATATATGCAAGGTTTTTTCGTTCATTGAAAGACTTTATAAAGACGAAAAAGAGTAGATACTTACGTGTAATTCATTTATTCTAAATTTTATAGGTATAAACTAGTGTTTATTTTGCAATAAACAGCTTATAAGGTACTAAGGTTGAAACTAAATATTATTTCATAATCTTCCTCATGGAAGGTCCTCTTTTCCTTAATTAATTATGTCATGTTCATGTTGGAACGATACAAATATTTATATTATAATGTACTGTATCACATTTAATTATAGATTGCCAATTGTCCAATATTACTTTAAAAAGATATAAAAAGTACAACGCTCTGGATATTTTGCTCCTACGGATTGTCATACTGCGAAATATTTAATGAGATACAGAACACATTGGGCTGGGCGGGCGAGTGTGCGGACAGACAGAGTGCGGGAGAGCGGAGGCTGGAGCAGCGAGCCCGATCAATAAGCCGCGCGGCACCACCGCGCCACCTCCGCGCGCCGACGAAAGCGAACGCACCGACCTCGCTGCCCTTCACCGGAGAGTCGACGAACCCCTTGCAGCGCGCAACACGCGGCGCACCCCCTCCTCGTCGCCCCTCGCAACACCGACCCTCGCAAAACTCGCGTTACACTCGAAACGATCTTCCTGACCCGATTTGATATTCTAGCGACGTCCATATTGTCGCCCAACTTCCATTTCCAGTTTCGGAGTATCGTTACTCATCATTAACACTGATTCATTATACAAAGAAACTGACAGAAGCTCCTCACTCTGACTCACAGCTACGATTAAAGAATTGATCGGAACGATAAACATTTGAAGTTAACATATTATACGTTATTACATCCTTTCTTTATTCCTGCTATCCGATCCTATTGATCGTCAATAAAGTATATTATCTACTACTTAGTAGTAGATCTACCTGCCCTGGCTCCGCACTCGTGAAAACCACATGTACTTTTTTTACTAGTTTTAACTTTTTGTCCCACAAAAACGATAATTTTCCGTAATAAAAAGTAGTGTTAATTCATACTATAAAGTATGTGTGCCAATTTTTGTCATCTAAACATTAAATTTTCAATCTTAAATAAGACATGACTAAATGTTTTTGGAATTCATGTATTTGCTAGGTACAAAAACCACTACGCCTTCAATTCAATATAATATTTCATGTTCAATTGTAATTAATTAGTGTATTTTGATCACGTATAAAAAATAACAATTTAAAATATTGTATGGTTTAGCTTATACTATTAAAAGTATTTTTTATGAGTTAATAAACAATTGATAAATTGTGTTTGTACTCCTAACAGCGCTTGAAGTATCGACAGCGTGTCGTAGTCTGCACACAATCTTTGCGGGGAGTCTAGCCAATGAACTTGAATCAGACGGGCCTCCACTGCGCATGCTATTAATAAACGTGCAGTTTCGTGATCTGTGGAATATGGAGATGCTATTTAATGACAAAATAATATACATGATTTGCTGCTTTATTGGAATCATTTAGATATTTGTTCTGGCTCATCTTTATTCCACTGCAAGGTTCTCCTTCGCTCTATAGAAATTTAACAGTATTCTCAAGAGAATATTAATTATGTTAATTTCAATTCTTTTTCACATCTTTCTTATTCGAGATTTCTTTCTTTAAAAACCAACGCTTTATTTTATACAATAAAAAAAGAATGGGCTAAATATCTGTTATCGCTCTGAAGTGAACGCTTACATACATGCGCCAATTTAATTTTATTTAAACTAGTAGCTAAATTTCAAACTGAACAAAAACAGTTTATAAAATTCAGTTATTTAATTAATTGATTTGAGTAGAATCATGTCAAAGAATTTTAACCCGAGTCATATGTCCGGACGGCGTCATGGGTGCTATTTTTGGCCACAGTACAGGCATTTGGGACGCGCGCTGGAAAATATCTACTAACCGGTCTATTCTCGGACGCCCTACTAACGGTGTGCCTCTTACTTCATCGGCGAAATATAATACTAATCAGTTTTTATTTAAATATCGTAGTCAGCAACATAGCATTCAAGACTTGTAGCATTATACATAAACAGGTACGATAAACACCACAGTTACGGATAGTTTCAAGTTTCGACCTTAATGCGTTGAAGGTCCTAATATAATATTTCAGATGGGATTAATATAAAAGATAATCAGTTTCAAATACTTGTAAATAAAAAAGGTCAATTTTAAAACTAAACTTAAGCCTATCTGATATAACATAAATTAACAAGCTAAAGATGAACATTATAGTTATTACTTATAGTAGTAACAATAAGAAAAAGGTAATAAATTAATCATCAAATAGAGGGCCCAAGACGTATCGTTTAAGTAAAAAGCAACTTAATTAAAAAATTTAATAATTCTTTTAAATTTAGTTTATTTATTTTTAATTCCTTGTCTATTACTGTCTCTTGACTAATAGGTATTAAATCTATAACATTGAACTCCGACTATTTAGGATGAGATACATTAATTGACAACATTTAAATAGCGGCGTCTGTCAACGCATATTTATGTTGTCTGGAGCATATTATCGGAACGTTATAAACACTCACTGCCTCAAATATCAACAACCGACCGTCATCTCTTAATGATTGATAGCGTCATGTAACTCGTAATGATAACAGGGTTAATGGGTGTAACATTATAGTTTTTTTTAAACGACAGGTGAAAACAATTAATACTTTTTTAGGGCGAGTTTTTATTAGTCCAGTTTTAATTTTCATACGGAATTAAAGTTTAATTGCTTTCTTTCCTTCATTCCTGCAGCTTTACAAACTTCTTGAGAATAAATCAGTCCTGCCGGACAACTTTCCTCATTGAATTTCCCAAATACAACTCATTTTTTTTCCGATTTGTTAGTTCCACAGATTAGCCAGCAAAGTTTGAACAGAGTGACGCTTCAAGGACTTCATTTTTTAAAATAAAAATTCAAATCGTCTGTATTCTCCATAATTCCTAAACAATACTTATCTTTTTTGAATAATAGTTATATATTCCCTTATGATTAAAGAATAGATGCCTTGAATTACCGCAATTTTGATTTCTTCAAGGTATCTATTCTTAATACTCTGCTATATTAAGGTAGTGAAAGAAACGTTATTGGTTCTGTTCAGAAGCAGAGATACCGCAACATAGGTCAAAAAAAAAATAGGAGTGACGCGAGGTATGGTTCATGAATTCTGCTTACCCATGACAGATAATTGGGAAATTTTTATTTACAGTTTCATTCCGAGATTATAGTACCAAATGACGCTTTTGGCATGTTTGGCATTCCACTATAGATAACTTAAATAAAAGTTTTAAAGTCTGATTGAAATCATCTATATCGAGTTTGATTCTAATATTTTGGTAGCTTGACACAGCCGCAGTATTGACCCGGCTGGGCGCGGCGGCGTCTCGACCGGCGCGCTCGTACACTTGACATTCGCACTCCCTCGCCCTCAAATGAGGGTTCACGACCCTTGCACAGTGCACTGCAGCCTTACAAACTATTTATTTTATAATATATTTACATTAGTAATTCACTGAACTTCCTATTAAACTTAACAAACAACAACAGACTGATTACTTACAAGTATATTTAGATTAATTCAAACTAATTGAATAATAAATGGAATGAGAATTTTAAGGAAATACAGAATACTGTTGTATTTGCATTGCAAGGCAAATTAGATTTTATTAATTAGTTTAGTGAGGAAAACAATAATTTTGATACAATGGCTTACATTAAATTAATTACGATAAATACGTACTACCTACCCCTACGCGATACCTATAACTCTTGAGTGTAATATTTTCGAAACTAAAAACCGTCCTATATAATTTGAAAATTTTTATTTAGTGCTTTGTGAATACATAATAAACTACAGTCTAGAACGAAAATTAAAGTGTATAATCTGTTATGGCATTTGCAATTGTTTGGAAGTTTACATTTTTTTATTAAATTTCTTTTTTACTTATCAACAGGTGAAGAACATCCGGGCCAAAAACAAAGAAAAGGTTTCTTTAGAAGCCTCTGGAAGAAGTCTCGCCACTACTCGTTGGAGCATCCGTGACCACAAAATAGTTTGACGTTGAAATCTCTTCCGTGAATAAATAAAAACTTTGTTACTATAACAAACAGTTATATTCAGTCAGAGTTAAAATCGTCATAAACATGGCGATCGTTAGAAATAATCGTTGTATTAACGTGCGTGAATGTGGCTTTGAAATTAAAATCGTGTTTTAGTTGGTTTGCTTGATCAAGTGACGTTATGTTAATTGAATTGTATAATTAATATTAACCGATGGTTATTACAACGTAATATTTATTTATCTATTTTATAGTTACAAGACTAACATTGTTTGGAAATAGACATGTAGAAATGTAGATACCACGTAGTAAGTTGTGTACATCTGATTTATTGCGTTTAATGTTAATCAATTTTATTATCGAAGAGGTTTCTTCACTGTATCAATTAAAGTTAACAATACAGACAAATATGATGTTATTCGATTAAGATTTTCTTTAGAGTTAGCTATGTAAAATGATCTTGCGTGGTACATAAAGAACCAACTCACTTAGATTACCACTTTTAACATTTTATACCAATCCTTGTATTCGAGTGTACTTAATTCTTATTATTGTAGATTTTGTCAAAAGGAAATAAATTATGTTCATTAGCAATGACATTTTGTTTACATTTCCCTGTCATCCCTTCCCTTAAACGGAAAAGAAGCTCTATCAAAATCATTGTTACGTTTTGCTTCACACTTCTTTCTAAAGATAATTTTTGCCTTATTTCAGTCTAACGCGCCGAAATTAATTCGAAATCTTTGAATAATCGATTGACAACGCATTCCAAATTTAAATTTGTGTCTAGTGAAAACTAGAATCAATTTGCAATCAGTAATCTAAACTTGTTTATTGACTATTTTATAAATTTCGGACGATAAAATGACTGAAATTTTTTAAAGTAATATTTTCATAAATATAATATAACATGTAAACTATTATAATAAATCTCTATCAAGGATAAAACGGTTTGGTGACGACTGTATATTAGTCAAGTTCAGTATCTATTTTTCATTTACTTTTTAAATAAACAAATATTGGAGTAAAAAGTCTTTTACGTCAAAATGGTAAAATTTTTCAAATCATTAATAATGCAGATACAAGGTTGTAAGGAGAGTATGAAGTAAGAAAACCAAATGAATATAATACAAATCATTTATTATTAGATAGACACAGTTCCCATCGCTTATCAGAAACAATGTACAAAGCTATAGTAGTAATATCAAATATAAACAATATGCACCCTTCGATTACTGCAAGCCTTGTCTGAGGATACAGGATTATAATTGAGCGCTTCTAGTTTCTGCAGCTAAAAGATAGAGTGGAACAGAACTACACGACATAAACGCGGCGTAACAAAAGGGGAAGCGTAGCGAAATAATGGCGTTCCTATCAGATTCTCACACGATGGTTCCAGTGGGACTAGAGATTTTCATTTAAATTCATTACTTGCTTACATGTGGGTTACAGTGTCTCTCAATTTGTAACAAGCCCTTACACAAATGCCTATTTTAATTACATATATAATTATGTTGTATATCGTTACAGTAATTTCATTACGTGGTTATTAGTAGTTTCTTGTCAAGCGTCTGTTTGTGTGCTACATCGTTCACTGTACCGCATGTGCGCGAGCTCATGGGCGTGCGAGCGCACGCGTCCGCGAGGTGTCAGACGGCTCGAGAAGAAATCTAAAAAGAATCTCTATACATCACGCTTCGAGACCTTCACTGTATAGGTCGATAAAAGCAAATTTTAAAATACAAATTAAAAACCGTCGAACAGAAACAATCACTCCGTGGAGATGGTGAGCGAATAAAGAATCCAAAATCCGCAAAGTAATTACATCTGCGCGAGGTCGCTAAACGCATCAGACACTGATGGCGCCATAATTTATCAAATATCAAAACAAAGGTCCTTATCACTTTTATAGAATATACAAAATGCAGTTACTTATTTCCCTGTGGAAAAAATATTATCTTAATGTAAATCTTAGATCACGGCGCGCTTCGATCTGCAAAAGAAGAAAAATATGCTGAGTACGTCGTCACGCAGAAACTTAATTGTATATGGAAAATAATGAAAAATAAATGTACTGACCTCTAATAACCACAGGTAATTAAATATTCTCCTAACTTCTCCACTACAGACGCAGCTTGCTGGGGTTGGATCGGTTCTTCGTAGAGAGAAATTACAACAGCTGTAACAAAAATAACATTGCTTTAGCTGTTTTATTCCTACAAAAACTAACATTTTTCTTCATTTGGAGTATATTAAATTTTGTGAAATACTCAAAATTTAGTGTACAACTAATACTAATTTGACCCTTTGTGTGTTCAGGACAGGTATACCAGATTTAAAAAAAATACAATTTTATAGGATCCCTTCTCATGGGAAAGCCCTGAGCCAACTGCTCCAGTTAACTTTCCTTAAATCCTACGGTGAACAAATATATATTCGTTTCAGAAACTGAATATAACTGCATTTTTATCACAAATGTGGGTCGAGTTAACAGTCTAATAGAAAACTTAACGGTATATAAATATGCGCATTAAAAAATTCAATAAAAAGTAGAAATATCTATTAGGATTATGATTTGGTTTCAAAAGTATCACAAAGGTTACCTTTATAGGTATCTAATATAATATCTCTGAACGGAATAATTATATACGACAATTTTGTAAGTTTTCTTTTTTAAATACTTTCTATTGTTAATCATAAATTTAAGATATACATATCAAACACTTGTTATCAAAATGTAACAATTTGATAGCGAGTTGATAATAATCGCCTAAGCCAGCAGCACACGCAATGAAGCTAAATTTACAAAATCTCCTTTTTGAAGTCAGCTAAAAAATAGTCTTAATTAGTTCGCAAATAGCAAATTTTAATAAATTCCGTTTTCTCGATCAATAACAAAGTGAACGGAGTTGCTAAATTGTTTTATACATTATGCAAAAATTATTTTTAAATATTTTGTTCTTATAAAAATGAATATTTCAATTTTTCTAAACATATAGGATTTTAGTCTGTGGGTAAATGTATCGAAATATAATACGATTATTCTCCTCGTATTTTCCACAGAGCACGGTTTTTAATACGCAGTTACTGTTTGTTATGACGCACTACTACTTATTGCTACTAATGTTTATCGATGTAATAGAATCATACAACTAAATTGATCAGACTAATAAAATTATGACATGTGCGTACGTGTATTAAAATAGCATTAATTGATTTCTTTTTCTATAAAAACGCAGTGAGAGGAGAAGTCCGAGTTCGATCCCACACTTGGGCACAACCTCCGAATTTTCTGAGTTATGTGTGTTTTAAGAAATTAAATATCATTTGCTATAACGGTGAAGGACAACATCATGAGGAAACCTGCACTCCTAAAAGTACTCAAAGGTGTGCGAAGTCTGCCAACCCGCACTGAGCCAGCGTGGTGAACTATGGGCCGAACCCCCTCCCCATTCTGATGAGGAGACCCGGCTCAGCAGTGGGCCATAGAAGGGTTGTGACGTGTGGATGATGAATTTTTAGCCACAATAAAATCCGAGATTACTAGATAAATTTTTAATATATTTTTTTACATATTAGGAGGTCGGCGTTTGACCATGTCTTGGATGATGTTAAGCAACAACCACATGGTCTAGGAAGAAATAGAGTCACGCAGTGCACTCAGTGTGTGAAATTTTTTAACATTATTATTTTCTCAGATATAAACTTATATGGCTTCTGCTATACCTGTAGCGCTTTGGTCACGATTGTTGGCTGTTCGATAGAAGAAGGGGGCAGGTGAAAATAATTATTCAATAAATATATAAAATATATTTAGTTTTCATTTAACTGAATATGGTAATCTATGTGAGAAACCTGTTGCAGCCCAAGTTGTACATGTACATTCTACAATTTCATTTAGGCAACAAAGAAAAGACGGACACCTCAAACTTTATTGACCAATAGACTTTAGCATTAATTGTACAAAAAGTGATATATAGCAAATAGTAGTTAGTAATATTAATATAAAACCATAACATAGATTTATTTAAATAATATTTACTATTATAAACCCATTTTAATGGTCATGTTGTTGACTTGTTCTTCAAGGAGGGTTCTCCTTGAAAAACAAGTCATGAACCTTCCTAGTATTGTTTCATCCACAAGGGACTTTTGGACATTTTAACTTTCGGTCAAATCAATGAAAGTTCATAATAATAATTAGAGATGGCACAAGGAGGTTCTTATGACCTTCAACTACAAGGTAAACAGATCTCATTATAAATAATCTCAAGAGAGAGATGAAGAAGCCTAATGAAAGCCAAGACAACCTAATCTACCAAATTTACCATAACCATGGTCATCCCACCAGGAGTGTACAACTTAGAAGTTTTGGTTAAGGGATCAAGACAATATTTTCAAAATTGAAACAGAAACAAGCCTCCCATCAGACTGAAACAGCAATAAGAGAAATAAGGGGATTGAAAAATTAAATCTTCCTAATGAATTACTTCATCCCTTTGATTATTGATACTCATGGGATTAAGGACCTACCTTCTTTATGATTTACTTCAACCATTCTGTAAGTTTACTTCAAAGAATCTGAAACCTTTTCTCAAGTATAGCTTCAATTGTAAGATATTGTTTTGGAGATCATCATCCGTTCAATAGTTTTGTTTTGGGAATCTGAAACCTTATCAATAGCTACAACTAGCAGCTATTCTGAGGAATAGTGTTCAGCCAAACATGTTATGTACGATATGGTGACATACCTTGTTGTGTTTTCATGCAGTGCACGCCGACCTTGCCGAGCTTTGCGCGGATGATGCGGTCTGTTCCACTGAGGTAGATGTACCGCGCGCCCGCTATCGTCACACCGCCGCTTGTAAGGAGTGATTCATTCTCGAAACCGGCCACTATCTTGCCCACTTCGTCTTTTGATATCTGTTAACAATAAAACACCTTACATTACACTTGATATGAAATAACATAATGACGTAGTCTAAATAAGACCTATGATGGAAGGCCAATCTTGGAATCCATATTTAGTTAGACTTGGTACCATTAAAAAAAATTAAGACATTCCATATTCATCATTTTTAAAAACATAAATTTTTTTATTGATATATCAATAAATTATTGTCACTGTGTCATAAAATAAAAAAGATTTGGCTATAGAATTGTTGCTATGCCTTATGAATTTAATTGGGGAAGACCATCTGAAGTGAATAAGTTTTTTTGGAATATAGTAGAGTTCCGAGACCCTCATGTAATATTTAAATCAGTTTCCTATTGGTATGTTGTTAAATATAACTTTACACACAATGAGTATTATGTTATTAATTACAAGGGTGGATTAAAATATGGTATGGTAAAGAAGCAAAATTATTACTAAAGTAAACTCAAAAGGAAATGTAAACAAATTAGGAGTTTTATTTGTTGATTATAACATTACTGCAGCATCCTAATTATTAACATATCTGTAGATTATAGTTGTAAAGTATAAAGTTATATAGACATGTAATCCAGAAGAATATATTACCATACTGAATATTAAATGTCTGTTTTAATATTTGATTTATCGATTCTAACTTTTAATATCATAATACATAATTAGAATAAGTCTACTAATTAAAACTAGTTGGACAAATCCCAAAAATGTTATTCTCGTAACTATCACACACATTTAAAACAAATAGTTAAACATATGAAGAAATGTAATAAATTAAATTGGGAAAATGTTTTTACTGTGATATTATATTGACATAACAAGTTATATATGTGTATGCGGCCATTTGGTAGTGATATATTATACTTAAAGCTTGAACTTAAATTAATTGTAGTAAAAGTAATTGTTGTGTAATATACAAGAGAAAGCATTACCATACAATTTCTTTTCAATTTATCTTGTTTTAGAAATTTATGAGTTTATAATTGTCATGTGTATAAAAAATAAATAAAAAGTAATTTTGATATGGTACTACAGTGTTTTTTTTTAAATATATAAATTTAAAAATGTCTTTTGATAGACATAAGTGACATCTTTTAGAAATAAAACATTTACTATTATAATTCCTTATATTTTGATTAGGTTTAGGGCAAAAGTCTTTAGCTATTCTCATTTTCTTAATTATGTGATATACAAGACCTTTTACTGCAACAAAATTGTTTTTGAGAAATATACATTTTTTTAGTTTATAATATTTGCAAAAAATTTAAATAGGTAAACTGTTATTTAGGATTAAAATCCTATATAATTTTCTTACTTTTTGATTTTAGAAATAAGATTAAATATAATATACTATTAGCAAAGTTTAAAAAACAAAATCATAACTTAGTAAATTTTAGTCCAACATAACATACTAAATTAAGCCAAACATATTATGGATTAACAAGGAAAAGTAATAATTTTTATTTATTCTCTTAGTTAATTATTTAAAACATTATATCAAAATAAGAGTTTAAAATGAATATGTTTTAACATCTAAAATAATTTTATTTTTCGCAAAAATATTAATTAATTTTTTCTATAAAATAATATACGGTATGCTTAATAGTAAATAATATACAAATTATCACTACAATAATATATATTTATACTTATGATAATTTACTTTGGTGAGTCATAGTATCATAGATTGGTTGTAAAACCTCCATATTTAGTCTAGAATCAATAGCTAGCAAATGAATGCTTTTAATAAACTGAACGAATATATTAATAATTTAGGATATTAAAACTATTTAAGCGACGTGTGACCGCAACCAAAACCCAACACGAGCCGCCTCCTACCGGCCGGCTACTTATTGTGCTATTAATGGACGCATCTAGCTACAGCATTTACAAAAACATAAAGCATATTATTATAAAGAACAACTTTGGCAAGCCAATACAGTTTAACAGCAGTTAACAGGTAAAATATCAGAATTCTAATTCGAATCGGCACCACATGTCGCCATTTTGTCAACTTGCCGGATTCGTCATCCATCCTTATTGTTACATTAAAAATACTAAGCACTCAAATACACTAAAGTACGCACATTAATCACTCTGGCACCTTTAAAAAATGCAATAATTTCACTAAGCACTTAAACAATAAACTTACTTCGAAGCCTTCTGATTTTGCCCAGACATTTCCATCGTGACCGGCAATTGCAGCCTTTGAAACACATCTGGATGCAATTAACTGTTTATCGACATAATCTTGCCAGCTCATTTTGATAGAGTTCTTTATTTATAAAATAAAACTAAACTTTCCTAAACCACAATCTAGACCCCGCAACGAGCAAACGCTCCACACGAACAAAAAGCACTGGCGTTTCAAAATGGCAGCGTACTAAAAGACACGACAGGAAGTATAAAACTACCAACCTCAGCATATTAGTATTATCTATGCGTTCATGATAAACCTATAAGGCCGTAGACACGTTTTATGGGGTTTCATCAAAACTCTGCACTTTATAGAAATGAAAACGTTGAAATCATGTTAATGAATCATTTATATCCTATTTATTTGTTTCATATAAAAACTTTACTATTAATAGCTGCTGTGATTTCAAGTGAAACATGCTGGAGAGGGTTCACGTAAAAGAATTTTTATGTTATTCAATCTTACTACAATATCAATGGTTAATTTAATTACTTCGTTTAATAGCATTTAAAATTACTTTTGGGTAAACAATTCTTTTCTCTCTCTTGATGTTTTGTAGTTTTTTTTATTGTAATTTGATGTAACAGCATTAGAATAGTAGCAATTCTTATTTAAGGTTAGGTTATGAAAAATAAAGCACATACAGTTCGAATTACGCGTTATCTATTTACCATGTTATACTTTATATATTTGTCTCAATCGTAACGCATATTACCCCATTTTTTTTATTAAAAATACATATTGTATATGAGATATAGTGGAATAAACGATTCAAATACAACCTAGGTAATAAGTGAAATTGAACTTATTATATACATTGAATTGTTTTTATTCCATCGCGTAAAAAGAACTTAATATAATAAGTTTACTATACTCCTAACACAAGTATTTAGCTTAGTAGGAGGTGAGAACAAGAGTACTTGCAATCCAAACTGTTAGTAATTTTGATTTAAACAAAATACTAAGCGGTTTAATATTATAATTTAAAACTAAAAATATTTATAATTGGTAAATTACATCCGTCTGAAACCAAAGCAGCCTGCTATGTATCTAGTAACCTGGGATAGCAACACTGCTTATCGGATTTCTTTTTCGACTGGCAAGACATTCTTTGGCTTTTATTTTGCGGTTGGTAACAAGTTGTCGCCCCACCCATACAGATGCGTTCAAAAATCAATAATTGGATAATATATTATCTGTAGTTCGAGCTCTTGATCTTCTGCAAATTGTAGTACTAGACTTCCGTTGTTTAATATCCTATTATTTTAGTATTACTCATCTTCTCGAGAAAGAGTCTCAGAAAATTCTTAGTAATTAATTAATAATATTAAATTATTTTTAATTAAATTAAGTAGGCAAAAAGCTTCATAGTTTCAATTTATTGAATTACTATCAAAAAGCTTCTCCTAAACTTAACTTGACCTTGCTAGTTCTTTTCCGTTCAGCTACCGCGATTGGAACATGTCCTATTCACCTGAAACAAGGTAAGTAAAGTCTTTTTCTTTATTTTAAGACCGTTTAATTAAACTTGAACAAATAACGTGTAAACATTTGGATGGAATCGAATGTTAATACGATAAGTTATGATTTATATTGAATTTTCTATAATACTATATTCTCCACGGTTTCCGATTGCCAACATGGCGCTGGCAGGAGAACAGTACTCCTGTGCCGGGCACAGTGCACGTGTTTTGGTAATGTATCTTGGGCTTCATATCTAGGATAAAAATTAATTTAATTAATGAACTACTTCTGTAATAATTTTTGTAAAACAGATTTATTAGTGGGGGTGGGCGAATGCGCATTTCTCAGAAATGTCATTTGACAGTTTCAACCTAATGATTTTTGCGAATTCATTCTATTAGATATATAAATTATATATCTTTTTGGTATATCGATTGATGTATTGATCATCTTCAGATCGGAAGAATGGCCGGAGGATAAAAATGGCCCAGCGAAGGATCAAGCAAACTACGATGGACCTCCGGGTTTGGACGCCGTCGGCGGCGCTCTCGACACAAATTGGCATGAAGTCGTGGAAAGCTTTGATGACATGAAGTTGAAAGAGGAATTGTTGAGAGGAATCTACGCGTACGGTTTTGAGAAGCCGTCAGCCATCCAGCAGCGCGCGATTATGCCCTATCCAAGGTCGCGATGTGATAGCTCAAGCTCAGTCGGGAACTGGCAAAACTGCTACTTTCTCCATTTCAATTCTGCAACAAATCGATACTAGTGTTCGTGAATGTCAAGCACTTATTCTGGCCCCAACTAGGGAGCTGGCGCAACAAATTCAGAAGGTATGAGAACAGTGGTGTGTGTTTAGTTGTGTTCAAGAAGCAAGTGTGAACTGTTTATGTTTTTAGGTGGTAATAGCTCTCGGCGACCACTTGAATGCTAAATGTCACGCGTGTATTGGCGGCACGAATGTGCGTGAGGATATTCGTCAGTTGGAGAGTGGAGTGCATGTCGTGGTGGGCACTCCTGGCCGCGTATTATAAACCTTCCTCTTGAATCACTCTATCTATTAAAAAAACCACATCACTCACATAGGGACAGACAGACGCAGAAAGCAACTTTGCTTTATATGTATTAATAGTGATTGCTTACCTACGAATTGTCTAATATCACTATTTATAATAATATCACATAATATATTATATTTAAAACAACTTTAACACAAAGACATATGCAACAGACAGTAACCTTCCACACACTGGATAAATAACTCGATGTTACGGATAAACTACAGTAATAAAATATCTAGACATTTTGCAAGCTACCTACCCTGTAGCAAATAAACGTCTACAGATATTTCCTTTGTTATAATAATGTTTGTAACTCCAAATTAACAACTTTATTTACTAAAATTAAAAAAAACATTTTTTTTTTATTTTATTTTTATTGTAAACTAGTGGACCCGCCCGCGCTTCGCTTCGGGTGTTTAAAGTAAAATTATAATACATATGCCCAGGATGAGTGTAGCGCAACCGAACCGAACCGAGCGGAACTGGGCCGAACGAACGAATGAAACCAAACAAATTAACGGCTAGACTGTTTCTTTTACTGATGAGTTGCTCTTAATTGCATTTTACTATTCCATATCAGTTGCGTTCCAGTCACATCCTACGGGAACGTCATAAAAAGTATCCTATGTCCTT
>JAOPUB010000003.1:1020067-1037788 GCA_027564055.1 Neptis clinioides
AGATCCAATGGAAAGCTATTTCTAGGTGACACATTTCTACGATCAGCTGGATTTACAGATTCTGTGAGATCTAAACTAAGATGCACCGGTAGATCAAGTGGGCTTAAATTTGTCCAAAATTTTCAACAATTAATATTATATTTTAATTTTTAAATATGTTGTGATGATTAGCATAATAGGAGATCACTAGTCTTATTTTTTTCGAAGGCTTTACTTAATTACAAAAAAAGTGTAATGTATAACAGAGTAAAGTAATCTTACTACATATCGAACATTTAATAGGTCCCTTTCATAGTCAAATTAATGAGTTGTAGGCGTAACATAGGAAGCGCTTCAAACCATTTAAATTAAATTACGTTATACTTATTAGAAATTTAGATTGGTTTTGTTACTCATGGTTCAAATCTGTTAAAAGTAAATTCATATATTATGCCGTAAAACTCTTAAATCAAGTGGTGAATAATAATCTTATCGCATTAGCTGTTTATTTCATTAATATTATTCTAACTTTTGACTGTAATTTTTCTTATCACAAATAAAAAATATCATAGTTTATTATTTAAATAGATATTGTTTGTTGTTTTATACCACGGTCCTTAATTTCGTAGTGCGACTCTAACTCTGCATTGCACGAAGCTCGATTTGTCCTTGACCGTTCTAATTTCTTGTTTTGTATTCATGTAATTTTCTTTTTCTGAAACTAGACTGTATGTATCGATCGGTATAAATAACAGAATCACTTCTATTGTTAGGGACTTTATTAATTTTAGTCAAGTTCAATTAGAATATTAAATGAGATGCGTCCATTTAGATAGTAAACATTTTTCAGCGCGATCTAAAGAAACAAGAGACCTAATTAGCATAACTAAATTTATTAAATTTCTTCGGAATGATATGATATTATTATCGTTTCGTTATTAAATATGACATTGGTACAACATATAACAAGAATAACGCTTCTAATTCATTTGTATAAATTTACAGGACACCATGAGGGTAGCCAACGTTACTGACAATGGCAATATAGCCGAAGAAACCACACAGATAACTACATCAGAAGATATTAACAATCAAAGTTGGCTAGATTCTAATAACTTTAACAGAGTATCCAATACTATTGTAGAAGAAAACGTCCATTTTAGGTCTAATCGAAATTGTTATCAAACAGAAATTGTTGACAGTAAAACCTTAAATACGATCTCAGAAACTAAAGAAAATTCTGATTCAAAAGTATGTAATACGCAATACAAATTGAATAATAAGAATATCGGATTAACATTGGATAAGGAAATAGGAGGACAACAGAAAACGGATACTGGTTGGCGTAACACAGGTATACAGATATTATATTAGACACAAATAGTAGTCTTACGTAATATAACCTTATTAAATGAATATTATTTCAGTTGATGTTGATGTGTCTGCGGATTCGACACCTGCTGATGAAGAACGTGCATTTGATCAATCCGACTCAGATGAAATGTCTGAGAACAGTATTCAAACCGTTCCAAGAGGAATTGTGAACCCAAATTATCCAGGCTTTCAACATTTAGCGCATACTTTACAGGTGAAAACTTTATTTAAAACCATAAAATTATAGTTTGGTAAAATAATAAACTCTTAAGCTTTCATAAATATCTATTAATATTTTTAATACAATGTTAATGAATTGTAAACAGGACTATTCTTCAAATATTGAACCATTCTATCAATCCGAAAATGACATGACAGATGACGATTTAGATACCGACATTACAGAAGCAGTTTACAATAGCGAAAATAATAAAGCTGGTGATGAGAATGTAAATAATAATAAAGAATCCAAAAATGAAGCCAATTCGGAACCTATATCTAAGACTGGCAATGAAATTCCTGATCTTTTGAAAACAATTTCACACAACAATAATAATAATATCGACACAATATGTTATGATTTTAATTGTTCAGCAACAGATATAGAAAACAACTTTCATACTAAAGATATCATTGGTGACTTTAATAAAGAAGTTGAAGATGAGATAAGACATTTATATAATTATAATATTAATATTGAAGATGACATAGAAGAATTAAAAAAAGATATCAAAGATACTTTCGTAAAACCGATAGAAAATACAATCAATAATATAAGTGAAGTAGTGAACCATGTCATAAAGAAATTAGTAGAAAATGATGGTTATGACAAAAATAGTGCCCTTTCGCCGGATATTGTGAATGACCATGAAATGGAAGACATTACAAATATAAATAAGGAGAATGAGACTAATACAAGAACAGAAATGAATATAAGTAGGCCTACATTTTTATATATAGATAACAACGTTGATCATAAAATAACAGATGCTATCTTGTCAGATGGCAAAGATGAAATAAATATTTATGAGAATGAATTTGATACACAACAGCTGAGTCAAAATGTTGAAAATACGATTAAGCAGTTAAGTACTGAATTAAGAAAAATTATACCTAAATTAAATGAGATGCGTGATCGTGATGTACTGTGGAATGAGAAAAAACAAGAGGTTCCTATGATTATCGATGGAAATTCAAATAATATAGTATCTACTTCTTCTGGTTGCATTAGAGCAGGCCGGCCACATCAGTCTGAAGATAATATCAAAAGGAACATAAAGTATAAAATATGTTCCACATCTAAACAACATACAATTAAAGCCTTAGTGTAAGTATTTATAACTTTGATCGTTTTTTAGTTATTCAGTGGAATGATATTGGAAATATTGGTTTGATACCTAACCTAATATATTCCAAAAAATGTATCCAATTTAAATGAAATGTAACCTAATCTGAAAAAGAACATAAACGAGTGCGAAATGAATTTTCATATATTATTTTGCACTGCCTTAAAGTTCGTTTTTCCAACCTAATTAGACATATCTACGTAATAAAATTTTTATTCAAGACAGTAAAAAATGTTTTATGTTTTTGCATAGTAATAAATTCATTCGTATGTAATGTTGATCACACAACTAACTTTTAAATAGAATTGACGCGGCGTGTGTAATTCGGATAAATTAGGTAGTGAGTATTGACAATGAACAGACGCACTGAGTTAAGCCAATTTAAATTGTCCACGAGTACAACTGTTTTACGAAGCCAGAGTAGATTACGCAAATGAGGTGTGGTGACTTTTTTGCATATCACTTCCAAATTTATACAAAATATAAAATAACTACGTTTCTCTTTTTTAGTGAACCTAAAGTACGGCAAGGCTCCATAAAAGCTCAAAATGCGTCCGTCCGCAAAAATGACAATTATAATAGTAAGGAAACTGATTTTGGTAAGTATATTTTTTTACATTAATTTTATCTTACAACATTATGATTTGGCAATTACATTTTACAAATCAATTCCTCCGATTTCTTAAGAACAGTAAACAAATCTATACTTACATTATAAAACCGAAGAGTCTGTTTGTTTGAAAGCGGTAATTTCAGGAAATACAGGTTACGAATTATTTTTAAATTAGATTTATTAGATAGAATTATTTTTGTGTTAGATAGTCCATTTATCGAGGAAGGTAAAGGACAGTATGTAACATCACGCTGCGATCCATGGGAGTGGAGCATCACGTGGATAAAATCGCGCTTTTTATATCGGAAAAAGCCCATTTCATCAAATTATAAAAAGACCAAAGTGAATTAAATGTCCACCGTCCATTTTAATTTGTAATTCAGCTACAGATAAACTGATAATAAAATAAATAAATTAAAACACAGGTGTAATTGATTTTTATTATTTTCAGAGAGCTTCGATGTATATAATATCGAAACAGCATTACCTAAGTTAGATCTAGATACAATTGAAAATCACATAAGGGCAGCCAAAGAGGCAGAAAGACGGGTACGAATTTATTTAATATCCATTTAATAACCTATAGACTCATAATTTTTTATAATTTGTATTTTTATGTATAGACTCATCATTTTCTACAAATTATGTTATTTTATTCAGTACTACAGTATATTGCATAAAGATAAACCATTTAAACTTGGCGCTCGATGCTGTAACGGTAAATGCATACATTCACATTTGATCCACGTCTCCTTCATCCATGCATTACTTAACTGTTAAAATTACCTATATAATCGGTACTCAGTTCAGCTTTCTACGGTGATTCAACGGTGTAGGCAGACAGTCATTATTTTCTTAATGCTTTGTGACATTCATTTTTATACCTCGAGTAGTTGAAGAGAGGGATTGACGCGTGTTTCGTTGCGTTTCTATTAAATCAGGTTTTATTATTAAACAAGTGTGATGGCGTCGATGCCGTATTTCAATTCCGAACAAAGACATTACAAAAAGGATACTAGATTTCTGTTAGATTTATATACAATTACGTATGATAACCATGAATCCGTCGATAATATTTGTTGCCTTGTAAGTATAATTTTTTTTACTGGAAAAAGAAAGTGTAAGCAATATTAATCGGCCGTGCCGGATATAACCATAAAGTACAAAGGAAAAGATAAGAAATGGAACACGTATTTGTCCTTGCCCTAAATGTCAATACTGACAGGATTGACAGGATGGCTTTATTTTTTGTTTACCCTTTGTTTCATATTTTATATAGCCATATTAGTGCCATTATTTGCCAAAAATTAAAAGACTGACTAGTTTTAAGATGTTTGAAGGATTAATTACGAATATCAAAAGGAAATTCAGCAAGACGTCCGACGAAATAAATTGCAATGTCGACAAGGAATCTACTGGTTTCAAAAGAACCTTGATCAATTTTAAATCAAAGTTACTGAAATCTAATGTCCCAGATTTGTCCGTGCACAATAATTATTATTATAATGATACAGCTTTGAGTCCTCGGGCGGTGGGTGCAGGAGAATGTGCACAAACAGAATTAGAGTGGCCAACACTTTCAGATGATAACCCCAATATATTAGATAAATTTACTAAAATTGTTACAATTACCGACTACAGTCCATATGACAGAAAAGTATACAATAATTCCAATATAATTCCTTGAGATTTCATTAATTTGTTAATAAAATACAATCTTCTTAATTACAGAAACGAAATGATAGAGAAGAAATCAGAAAAAGGTTGGCGATGGGTGTTGATAGTGAAGAATATTACAGCTTAGGTCATATTGATCGTCCAGGAAAGAAGCCTAGTTTACATTCAAGACTCCAAAATGGTAAGATGAGTATGCTATTATTTGTGAACATAAAAATAAATCTATTATTGGTATTTAAATTGTATTGGTGCCTTTATTATGGGATCATAAATGTTGGAATCTTCTCATATTGCATCCTTTCATGCTTTTCTGTGTTTGCTAAAGTTTGTTTTGATGTATGATGGTGCAGGGAAAAATCTACAAATATGTTTTATGAATGAAACAGCATCTGACAATGAATCTCAAACCTCTGATATAGAGAAAAATATCAACTGTGATAGTAAAAGTTCATCTCGATCAAGTCTATTTAGCAAGAATAATTTCAACCATCCATACCAAACAAGACCGCTTTCGGTTAATATTACAAAGTCTGAGAAAATTACTCAGAGTGGTAAGTTCTCAAAAATTATAAAGCATGAATAGGTTTTAATTTAAATGATGTTAAGTCTATTTAAAAATTATTTAAATATATAGATGCTATTGTCAGCCTAAATTTAATAGTTTTACACATTTCTTATCTTAAAGCTTTTAAGATGTCATTTACTAATCATATGACTTTAAATCTAATTGCTATCTTAATAGTTTAGTATGTACTAATTGATCAAAGCATGTAACTAACATTTGTACCAAAAAATTCATTTCTTATATTTAAGCTTTTCTTTTTTCTTAAGATATTATATTTTATCAAATTTTTTTTAAAAGGATTAGGATCTGGAATATATTTTTAAATAAAAGCTCTTAAATTTTGTTATTTCTTATTAATATATTAACAATATATTATTTATTTAATTTTATTTTAGGTGCAAAGTTACGTCCAACATCCTTAATGCTGAAATCTTCAAAATCTCGGTCAACTCAATCATTAAGTCATATTGAATTCAAAGAATCTGACTTCTTCGCCTTGCAAGCAACTCTTCAAACTGAGGCTAGGATAGCTCTGGCACAGGCTAAAGAGATGGCTCGTGTACAAATGGAGGTAAATAAATACAATTGGAGGCAAATAATTTAATGATTTTATTAAATACTTTTGAGTCCTTTAATGTCAAACTATAGTTCCATACATAAATTGTAATGAAATAGATAATATTGGGATATATGCATTAAATTATTATAATTATGAAATAAGCAGTAGTAACATAATTATGAGAATATGAGAATAACCACATTTTAATTTATGACATTGTTTAAACATGTTGCTATTTGTTAATTGTTATTTAATGCACAGTTTCTGATCATATTATAATGCTTAATATATATAATGTGTTCACGGAACTCAACTCTTTCTATTTTCTAAAACAAATGTAGCATAAGTTTCTCTATATCAGTTATCTGCCACTGCCAAAACAAACAGACAGACAAACTTTTTTTTGTGTAAAAAACCAAATGTACTTTGTAAAAAGTTATTGTCCTAATATTACAAACACACTTCAATTTTATTTATATGTATTGATTAAGAACATCAAAAATTGAGGAGGGACTGATACTATATAATTAGCTAGTCGAGGAATTGATCCCCTACCATCAAGGTATATAACTCAAGGGGATTAGAAATATCAATTCGAAGATGAAATATTTTTAGTAAAGAAGTTTCATTTAGACCCTGAAGTAGTTGTTGTTTTTGTTTATTGTTTGCCCTAACTGTATATCAGATACAAATCTGTAGTAATATTATAAAGCTGCAGAGTTTGTTTGTTAATTAATTTTAATGGATATGCAGTATTGTTAGATGTCTCAAACAGCCAAAGTGACACAAAAAAAATTGAAAATATACTAATATAGCAGCAATTTGACTTGATTCTTAAATATGAAATAATATTTAAGTAGCTTTTTGTCGTCATTTTAGTGGAGCAGTATTTTTTATTAATTACCATTTGTTTGTTTGCAGCGTGAGCGTCGAGCACGTGCAGTTTCGCCGGTGACAGATATGCTGCGTCGCAGTATGGAGAAGGCAAATGCTCCTCTTGTGGGCGATCGTCGACGCGTCTCGCGACATCTACTCACCGATATGAATATTGCACAGTTGCAGGTAAAAAAAAAATATGATTAATAAATTAATCTGAGACAGAGGAACTATAAAAAACTAAGTTATGAAACTTTCTTGGTATATTCGCTTGAGCATGAAATAATTGTCATAGTTTAGATAAAAACATCATAGTTTAGTGAAGCCAACTTTTCATACTTTAAATTGGTATTGAAAAATTATTAATTATTATTAACACAAGTATTATATAACATTTATTATGTAATTGTGTATAAAAAACACTTATAGTTGAATTCTGCATCATCAGTTGTATGTTTAAAAATGTCTGGGAAATTCTGTACTTCCGCTAACAAATCTATGATGACTCTGAGACTAATTGCTTAACGGTAGCGTGAGGAAAAGCTATTAAAATTATATACATAAATTTGCTTCCGTTCCATTGGCTTGATTAACTTTCAATTTCTTAATAAAATATATAGTATTTAATTGTTCTTTTGTTTAGATGTCTCTGATATTAATAAAATTGCTAGTTTTATATATAATTCATGAGATTTTTTAGTAGAAGCGACACTACTACTTAGTTTGTGACCTTGCTACAGCCTCCGAGCGCTGAGTCATGCGTAACGTTTCAATTACAATGGCTATTGTGCACATTGCATTGTTTCGTCATTTTGACGTCAAAATTATTAAAAAAAGTTTAGATAAGATAATTACTTATTGGTACAAATTTTTTGTGTATAAAAATTATCTAGATTAATATTAAAGATCGAATTTAAACTTATAGTCTTTCCTGATACAGTGACGACTTAAAAAGTTGGAGCCAGTCTTAAACCGATTATATTATAAAATGCTTGTGTCTTTGTCTTTTTTAAATTAATTTTAGCTATTAGGACATTCATAAGTTAAAAAAATATATTTATCTTTTATAGGTAATAGTGAACGAGCTTCACTCACAAATCGAAGCTTTAAACGACTCTCTGGTAAAACTTTTGATGGCACGCGACGAACTGCACATGGGACAGGACTCTATGCTCGTTGATATCGAGGATCTCACTCGTTACCTGTAAGTCTGTAATAATTTAGTTTTAACAACATATTAACTATGAAAGGTCATGAGTTCAATAGCCAGCTTTATTTTAGAAAATGTATTTACTAAATAATATACGTTTTTATAATAAAACTCATTAAACATATAACAAACCCTAGTTTTGGAAGTTTGAACTCCAACACACTGAGTGGAAATTGCACTTTATAATATTTTATATATTTTTTAGAGGTGTTAAAGAACAAACAAAGAAAACCAAAGGCACATCTAAGTCTGGCGTAAGGAGGCTCACATCTTTAGTGCACAAATAACTACACTTAGCACTTGGTTTGTCTGTTAGTATATTGTTAATATCGGTCTTGTATTAACCGTGTTTACTCCTCTATTACTATCTTATCTTTATTATGAGTGTTATTCACACCAATTGTAACTTATAATGTTTCTGGAATAATGACATATTTAGAACTCTTAACAGTACAGAATAAAGAAAAAAATATCTTTTTGAAAAAACATTGTAAGCGACCGTATATATATTTATTACTACAGCTACTGAAGTATCACTTTTACTATTTTTTTTACTATGTTACAAAATAATTGATCTTCCATAAAGTCGCTTACTATGTTTACTTGCTAGAAGGATAAACTACATATGATATCTTTTATAGAAAAAGGATCTCAAATTTACTAACAAAATTTAAGGTGATATAGATCATGTAATCATAATAATTTATATATAGCAAAATTTACTCTACTTGTTAATATATATCTCATCCACGTCACATTTCGTATTGGACTCGTGTCTACCAAAAAAACAACCAACCCTTTACTGTTACTAAACTGAAGGACTAAATATCAATGATCAATTAAAATTTAATAAATAAATCCAAATTAACAAATTTCCTAAATTCTTAACATCTTAATTAAATCTTAATGTGCCATTATCCAACGAAATGTGACGTTACATAAGATGCTCTGTACCCGCCATTACATGTATAGTTGTTTTAACTAATATCAAGGTTTAGAGAACAGGAGCTTTGGCCTAATGTAATTTTTAACATTCAATAGTTGAAAACGCTAATTGAGACGCCCAAAAGTATTGTACTTATGAATTATTGAATGTCAAGCGATTGTAATTGGCTAGAGCTCCAGCACAGGACTCGATATGTATATCTGCACTAGTTATGTTTAACTATTACTATTAAATATTGTATTTATAAGGGGTTATGTTTAAATTAAATATTTAAAGGTGTCTATTCGTTAGGGATGAAATATTACAGTATCTTGAAATTTTAGGGAAAAGGAAACCTTATTGTTGGACTTGAGTCACATTTTTATTGTCGATTTGCATTTATCGATAGTTGTAGGTAACTTATTTACTTTGTCCCTTAAATCATGTGAAAATTTGAATTTAGCTATCATTTGAATGAGATAAATAATCCTATACTTTCTCTAAAAGGCGAAGTGTACTTTATTGTTGTAGGCTATTACTGATCTGAGAGGCTAAGGCTAATTAATGGGCGTTTAGAAAAGTGAGCCTCAGCAGTGTTTTAATTTTAACCTTGTCATTTGCTTGAGTAATACCACACACACATGCAAAGGAAATATCCTACCTATATTATTTTCTAGAGATAATGCGAGTCGATGCTGATAGATGTGATTCAGGTCTAGACAAGGATCACCAGTACTTGCAACAGATTAACTACAGTTGTTTATTTGCTTAGTTTTTTTTCTCTATCTTCCTTAAGGCGACGTTGACCCTGAGAAGCGGCTTGTTTGATACTTGAAAGTGTGTACCTTGCCTAAATATAAATTAATGATTCTTCTATAATGCTCGGAGTCACGTATAGGTGGTTATGTGTATAATTTTGTTACTTCAATTGTATATAAGGTTTCTTGTTCAACTTCGTGGCATTTCCATATTATAGGTATATTCACATGTCCGCTTTCAAGACCTTAGCTATAGAGTATAGTATTGTGATTTGCAAATTAGAGGAAATATTTTTTCATGATAGTGCTCATTTAATAGAATAGTACCTTTCACGCCTGTAAGGCACATAACACAGGGTGGGAAATGTTTAACAAATTCGTTTTTGACTTGGACCCTTAAATATAAAAAAAAAATAGGTTATAGAATTTGGGCATGAGACCGAATAAAACGGTTCTCTCTTCTAATGCAAATATTAGGTTAAAATTATTTTGAACTTTTTAAATGGGTAAGTAATTTTTTTTGAGGGTAATTTATATGTTGTTTAATATTTTTTTAAATTGTATATGTAATCTTAGGGTCCAAGCTTAAATATTTGGCAAAGCAAAATTTAATCTAAATGTATTGTCCGCTAATAGCGATAAAGGTCGCAAATTGTCTATTTACGATTATGTATAATCTTTAATATACATGCGCATAATCAATAAATAAAAAGTGAGCGTCAAATTTGGTCATATAATACAATTTAAAAATTAATATTGTAAGAAACTTGCATTGTAGATTCTGGGACGAATACATATTCTTTTACTTATCGATAAAATAATTCTAGGGGCAGATCTACCACATGATTTCGTAGATATTAGGAGCCCCCAGATGTATACTATGCTAGTTAAAAATAGGAAGATATTATGAATTGCTTCTGTTTTCTCCGTATAGTGCAATAATCAAGACTTGCTATAAAAATATTCAGCTATGGTTCACCGGTTCATCTTACTAAACAAATTTGACTATATTCTGTTGAATAGCAAATAGTAAGGGCCAAAAACAAAAATCAAATACAAGTCCATGTATTTATATTATCATAACCAAAATGTAGAATGAGAGAATTATAAAACTAATATCTCTGCATTGTTACGATGTATTTTCCTTCATTTTTCTTGTAGATAATCCTTAAACTAATTGGCATAAATATATCTAATCTTAGCTGTAAAAAATACATGTAACAAGTCTTCCCGTCACTCTATGAACCCTTTTGCCTAATATTTGACCTGAAAGTCCGTTGCAAGTCAAACAAAAAGTATATATAACTGGCAGTTTTATTATTCTCTGAAAATAGTGATCAAATTTGTCGTTCATCGTGCCTTTGGATTACATCACAATATTTACATAGAATTTAATGAGCGGCTGAGACTGTTTATGCGCAAATAGATTTCGGTAATGCGATCTAACGTCGCGGTTTTAAAAGCCCTAAATCTTAGAAATCATTCACTTAGCTATTTAGATAGCACATGTTTTAAATAATAGGATTTGCAATTAAAACAAATTTTCATATACTTACTCTTTTATAGTCAACATTGAAAATTATATATTTCCTTATCAATTGCATTTTTTGTGAAATATAACAATTTAAATATTAAAACATGCATACAATGCCGAGATTGACATTGAAAAACTTAACTCTTGTTTGGATGACAGTGACGAGCTAGATCGTCGTATTTTATGGCGGAATAGAACCCGAAACGAAAAAATTTATGTACGAAGTAGCTTGTCAGTTGGTAAATTAAATTCTCGTAAACACATGCAACTGTAGTAAATTGTGAAACTTTAGAAGAAATCTTAACTGACATCCTTAATTTGTTTGTATTTAATATTTAAAATGGTATATTACTTTTGCTTACCTACCCTTTATTTTTCTGTGTCTCATATTTTAGTTAATCACTGTTTTTCATCTTATAATTAATTTACTCTATCAGTTTTGTCTTATAACGATAGTTAAATAGAATATGTCGTACCAAATTTGAATTGACGCTCTTTATTATTTGATGAAGGAGGCTTCCATTCCGTGGGTAGGAAGTACTTTTACCTCGCAAATGAAAGATGAAATTCAAGTTATTCTCGGGAACATTCTGCCAACAACATGAGGAGCCACCAAATAATATCCAGCGTTGACGAAAATTGGCCTTAAAAAGAACCAAAACAAATAAGACATATAACAATTTCTGATCCGTAAGTAAAATTAATATTGAATATAATTTTATTTAGCAATCAGTTAAAGTACGAGACGCCCTCAAAATAATTCTTGGCAGAATGTCGTGATATATAAGATTTTCTAGTTATGTAGTAAAACATTGAGAAAAGAAACTAACTTAATTCATTCAATAAGAAATACTTTTTTGCAGTCGGTACGAAATAAACTATTTAACTAAGTTTTCTTTATATAGTCTTACGTTCCAGGTTTCTAGATAATTTTTAGGGATAAATTTTTGTTGTTTTAATTATTATTTTAGAGTTACCATTTTGGTTGTATTCTTTTTAAGTTTTTTTACTTCAACGTTATTAGTATGTTGATTGAGGTGCATCCTGTCTATTTTGAAAGCCTTTTAATTAATAAGTAAACGATCATAACCGCAGACAGTTAAATCAGAACACGCAAAAGGCGGCTTCATTATTTTGTTTAATTCTCTTTACTTTTACGACATGGCTCGTTTTGTTCTTTTATTGTCAACAACAGTTATGTATTTTAATACCTGTCGCGATGTTCAAATGAACGCAGGTGATAGTTTTTTATCCTTTTAACCTTTATATTAAAAGGCTTCATATTTAGACACGTTTTCTTTAACACAAATACAAATAATACCTATATCATATTGTATGTCAAATTAAGATAATTGTTTTGTTTAGTAAATTATTCTGTACAAGAATATGACTGCAGCAGGTATAAAATTTATTTAATAAATTCTCTCATGTAACCAAAAGTTTTTAAGGATTCGTAGAGCAGATAATAATTAACGATGTTGGTCTAAGATAGTCACATAGTATTATTATATCATTGTCATTTTCGTTGAAATAATATAATCGTAAAAATTGATGATTTATTAGAGGGGTATGTAAAAATATTTTGTTCGAATTAGAAATCGTTTGCGAACTATTGTAAGTTCAAATATTGTTATTTCGTTTTGCACAATCGATATTTGAAGATTTTGGACTGATGTGGATATCAATATGGGAAGATATTGAATCTATCTGCGGATCTTTAAAGATTAATAACATTAAGCATAATTTTTCAATTTATTAAATATTTTCAAAAGATTCTTTTAAGGATTACTGTATATCAGAAGTTTCTAATGTAACTAGCCTTACCTGTCTGCGATACAAGTATGTGAAGCTTGGTGCGCTTGCTGGCTACTTCTTACAGACATGTGATACATACATACTATTGACTATTCTAAATAAATAAGAAAGTGTTTACTTCCTCTTTTATTTTAATACTACCTTAATACTGTATAATATTCGGGGAATAGTTGTGTACCGTGTAGACTAAGACGAAATATAAAAGTAACTTGTAAAAGATAACAACAATAACAATTCTAATTAAATAATACCTAATACATTTTAAACATTGTTTTTCTTTATGAAGTGTTAATTTTTTCAATAATACCTAGTAACTTTTTTATGCTTTAAGTAGTGTTGGTTGTAAATACATTTTTGTATAACATAGTGATAAATGTTTTAAAAATATAAATATATAATACAATATTTTCAATCTTAAATCAATTACGAAATAGGAGCGTAAAACCAATCTCAATAATGGTAAATAAGTTCCACCCTAATAAAGATTTAAATATAGCTCTAAAAGCCATTTATTAAGTTTGACGGAAACTAATGTACTTAATCTAAATATATATGTGTAACATTAATAAATAAAATGGACAATTTATCCGATTCGATACACCGTACGCCAATATGAAATTCTTAATATAAATAAAATCATTACGGTATCTAAGAAACGATATTATAATTTATCGCCATTGTTAATTAAACTCCCAATGGGTCAATTCCCAAAATTCGAAGCACTTCGCGCCGATGTCCAAACCAACGTTGACCCTAAAACGAATCACTCACCTGCGAGCCCAGGTGCGCGTACGCAATTAAAATCATCCTCTACTAACACCTACGTAGTGCGTAGCCACTTCACTATTTATTTTACTGTCTCTGTCACTCGTTATATCGTGTTCGTATGACGAGAAATTTGCCTATCTTCAATTTTATAAAATATAATATAATATACACATATGAACCAGTTATGTCAACAAATTAGTCAAAAAAACCGAGACAGTAATATAATAATGAACTTACTCTGCTGTAAAGGTTTGTTCGCAACGAATTTCATTTTAATTATAATGAATGTTGGGACTTTAGAGAAGGGATGAACAAGTAGAAGTTAGAACCATCTAGTTTTCTATATACCGAAATGGAAATTATTGCTTCGTTCCTATTAGCATTCTATGCGTCAAAATTATGATGCGTGTAAAGGATTTTGGTTTGAAAAAGATTGGATTTTGGTTTGTTGCTTGGGCAAAAGACTAGATCTATCAATGAAAATAGATCGATAATAGAATTTGTGTTTACGAAATAAAACTTAGGAAAATAAGAGAGAGAAAGGGGTTTCGTACAATATGAACGGCGCCTTCAATAATTCCAAAGGGTTAAATTGTATTAATTTGTAGATTTTCAGATACGGCAATCTATAAAATAAAAAAATACCTATAAGTGAATTGTTATTTGCATGCGCCTCGCGAGCAACAATTCACCAACCCCCGTCCCGATCGTTTGCCACTTTTCATTGCATTCAAGATGAATGGTTTCCTCTTTCAAATTGTTTTATTTATGTAATCTATCGTCCCGATAGATCTTTTATCTAAATTGAAATTTATAAATGACCTAATAATGGGTTTTCCCAATTTTGTACTTTAATGAATTTGCAATGTTATCTTTCTATAGAACTCAAGGGTAGATAATCGATTCTATGGGAACTCGCTTAAACTTTTTTTTTGTTTATGTGGTACTAAAATGTTAAAAGTACTAAAACATAACTCAATGATTTCTTATTTAAATAATTATTTTATTAAAATAGGAAAAGATTTTTTTAAAATAGGAAAAGAAACGTATATGAGGCGAATTCTATTTTATGTTGTTTAGAATAAAGGTTGTATCAATTGTTAATTAATACTATTATAGTTAAGTTAATTATTCCCAAAGGTCCGTCTGTATTATCGATACGCTAATAGTTATCACAACTCTGGATCTGGTCGGTGGCGGTGAAGGCGCCTGCGCATGCAAATCACCGCCTCGCGCCGCATGCGGGCGCGCACCCACACCACTGGGTACGTGTTAACCACTTGGATGAATTAATTTAAAGAGTTTATTATTAAAGCTTTCATTTTTAGTATTATAAGAAATTTGTCATCGTCGAAATTTCCAAACATTAAAGATTGTGGCACTCAAGAAAAATGATCGGATTTTTATTAAGATCATATTTCTTTCTTCTCTTGCTTTTAAAATAACACATTATAAAATACTTGGCAACACTTGATAAAACACTTTATTTTACTACAGTAATATTTAAACATTATCGAGGCTCTTCCTTTTAGACGTAGTCATCTATAAGTCATAATTTTAAGAACTTTATCTTCATAACACCATTTTCAACACGTGAAATAGACCAAATAATAATAAACTATAATGATCCATGTATTCGCTCGTAAAAATTAAAAAAACAAATAAGTAAATTAAAAAGTGCTTTTAAATAGATTATATTTACACTGTCATTGTCTGAAATAAAAAATCTAATTGAAACATTTGTGACTTAGAAAGTGGTAACTTTTCGAAAAATAAAAATCCCGTATCTCCTCTGATGTTAAATGTAGAGTTCAATGTCAATGGAACCGCAGCATACGGGCTGTATATACTATATATTACAGACTATAGTATTTTTGTCTACCTCGTATAAACTATATCAGTCTTGTTATTTTGTATTTATGTAGTACCTTATATTTTTCTTATAATATTTTGATACATATTTTATTTATCAAAATATTACATATTGCAGTATTCACAAGAAAATGGCTGACCGAATAGGTATATATTTTATTTGAGATGGTTATCCTAGAAATAATACCTTAAAATAAAATCTTTGCCTAAAATATATTTTCATTCATTACAATCGTTTACTATATAAAAAAAATATATATTTCAAGTATAATTTATTATCTGAGTAAGTCCCCTTTTACAGGATGGGCTATTAGTTAATTTTAATATAAAGGACTATCAATGTTTTGCAAATACAAATACACCATGAATAATCCGTGGAGTCCCGCACAATGAATCCCATCAACCGAAAAATGATTAACAAGCGATTACGCTGACGGATGGGTAGCGCGCCTACGATGGCTTCTCTTGCTACAGACCACAAACTCTCATAAAATGGACGTAACTTTTTAATTTTTTATTAAATATCAAAGAATTATAATTGTTAGAAGTTTGGGTTCAAATAGAATTGTAAAGATTTTGGGTGCAATTTAATTGGTTTTTTCTAATTCTATCCAATCTTATCCTGCTAATGCTATAAATGGACAAGTTTGTCACTCAAACATAAACAGCTGAACAGATTTCAATAAGAATTAGAAGAAATATAGATGTTTTCTAACCTTGAGCAAACGCAATGCTAGCAACGTCGTGTATAAATTAGTAACACATTTAGATAGTATCTATATCCTTTGGTACGATAAATTAGAGTCATTCCTCTCACATTTATGACATCAGAAGCAGGATATATGAACTCGCCCCACAATTCCCCAAGTTCACGGTAAAGGTTCTTTAGTCAATGTCTTCCTGACAATTATTTAATAATGTTCGATAAAATTCTAGTAGGTAGAATAGTTTAGTATTATAGGATCCGATTAAATTGTTACGAAGGTGGTCGTGATTAATATTTTAAATTAGGATAAGCCGAGCTGAATAGTTTTATTTTGTGTCTAATGTATTTTTTCTTTCTCGGACAAGATGTGAATCTTAATAATATACACTTACCGTACACGTATATTGTCACATCTTGGACAGATTACTACGTGCTTTTTATTAGTGTAGGGTAGAAAATGATACGTAAATACGGAGTACAATGAGTATTCATATAGATTTGAACTAATATAGATCGATATGGTTAATTGTAGATTAAATGAATCATGTATTATACGGATAAAGACACTATTCGGTACGAAAGGCACCGTAGGGTGGCCGTGCTACCTATATTTATTACTACCTATTTTTTAGAATTGTCTTAAAAGGGGGTGAGTAAATCTTTTAGTGGGAAGGTTGAATGAGAATGCTATTCGGAACGTAAATCTTTCAGTTCAGAACATTTCGAATATAGAATTCTATGAATCAAAAAAAGAAGAATATTAAATATTTTATACGATTTCTTTAGTTCTGTCTAACATGTAAATTTCAGAAGGCTATAGTTTCATCCCCGAGTGAGCAGCATGAAGCGCACGAGCGATGCGCGGGCGCACGTGCCGCGACATATGGCGGCGCCATACTGTTTGTTTGCCAATCATAACGGACATATTTCATCAGATAACGGCTCACCACCTCTGACATATTGGATCAATCTAAAATAATTTTAAACATTGTTAATTAAACGTCATACGAACCGATTCGTCCTGCTTTTCATCATGACGAGCCTGGATAATTAGGATTGTTATGATGAATTATAAGATATTGTTAGGGGATATTTGCAGTTGATATACTAACCTAATATCGTACAATTTAAATGAATAAAATAA
>JAOPUB010000003.1:1184591-1200436 GCA_027564055.1 Neptis clinioides
GAAAAATATGGCTTGTAATGCGTTAGCACCTTGGGTAGAAGTATAGGATGACGAGCATCGTAGGGAAGGTTGGAATGTTTAAGATGACCCCGAACTCGCATCAGACCATCTCTATCAATAGATGGATAAAGACGTCTAACTGCAAGCGTAGGGAAACACAACGCTTTAATAAAACTCAACTTCTTAGGGAAAGCGGTCGATTGTACAATTTAACTAAATGTAAGATAGCACTCTTTCTCTCTTGGGTAGATAAGAAAATAGGAGGCACACAGGTAGATAACTTTCGGGTTCTATCAATAAATCTAAGTATATAACAGGTTACACCAATCAATTTCATGAAGAAACTATACCGTTCAAGTAGGAACGCGGGATCTATGGGAGGTAAGGCCACTGTAGTTAACAAACAACGAAGGCCAGATAAGTCAGGACCAGCATCACCGACATGTTCTGTCGGTGTCCAAGGACTAGAGGACCACCACAATTTATGATTGAGTAAGGAAGACGCTGATAGGCCACGGGATGCACAGTCACAAGGATTCCACTCATCAGGAACCTGACGCCACTCAGTGAGTATATCTGAATTTTCTAATTGGGATACTCTATTCGCTTCAAAAGTCGGTAATTAACGAGGAGGAGTCTTTAGCCACGCTTACACTATTCTACAATCAGAACAGGTCAGGATATATTCTAAATTGATCGACTTTCTCATGGAAGGGACAACATAATAAAACTGCACTGCATCAATTTCAACTTGATAATTGTCAGTCGAGTTCTAATAATAAACTTTAGTTTTGGACATTAAAAGGTAAGCAAAACACTGACTTAAAGGATTCTCCACTCTTAAATATTCATCAGCAGCAAAGGCTGACTTTAAAGAGTCGCAGAAGCCATGAAGGGAATAGGAAAGGGAATTATTAGGGAAAATGCCGGATTGAAATCTCTCTAACACATTCAATCACACATTCAGTCTCTAATAAAAGAAATCCACTCTAAATTAAGATTAGAGCTCAAGGACTCATCCCAGGAAAGTCATGGAATCGTTTTTGGATTTAATCAATATTCATAAAAGTTGCTTATTACGGTAATATTTAGCCTGATATTCCACCCAAACCTTGGTTCATCCAGTTTCACAGTACAGATAGATCAACGACATCAATCATATGCAGACTGAGACTTGGACATTCAAACAAAGTCAGGTTAATGTAAAATGCTTATTGATGTTAGTTTTCACTCCATTTGCTAGAAAATTGGTAAAATTCATTGTAGATAATAAAGTTATAGTTTAAGTAATTGTTAATATGCTTTTTTATTTTATATCACATTTTATTTTATTATTTTTTTCATATTTTTTATGTTATGTTTATCTGTTTTAATAAATATGTTTATTCTTTTAGGTTGTTCCTGTATCTCATAGTCATTTAATCATATTAACTCTTTGGATAGAATTACCGCTGAGTCTCCTCCCGTGTTTTTTTCATTATACGTGAAACTGGCAGAATGTTTTGTGCATTAGCGAAACTGGCAGAATGTTTTGTACATCAGCACATTCAAAGCCATAATATAAAAAAAATAGTATAGTTTATTTTTTTCACAAATAGGCACCAACTTAAATATGAGCTAAGGAGAGGATTCAACCCGAGTTGACAAATCACTACGTAGTTCGACGTTTGCGCATACCTATACTTACGTGACAGTTATACTTACATTCGCCATTGGGACTAGTAAAAATCCACTTTACAATATTTATATTTTTATCATAATAAATATTGCTCAAAAATCGATATTTTGTAGTACGATATATCGATATTACTGACATGCTCACGAAAAACTATAATATTATACTTTAAACTGTAACAGGATATAATCTTTGGTTATAACTTAATAAGTGTTCTACTAATTTATTAAGTGAACAATACTCTTTGGTTTGCAAAGTGAAAACAAAGTAATATGAAAAGTAAAATAATATCATATTAAAAATCAATTGTTTGTGTTTCTAAATAAATTGCATAAATGATAAAATATATTAAGAAGTTAGTTGAACTAAATTCTATTACGGAATACCACAATGTTTTTTTAATATATAGTTTATTTAGATTAAATAGTGTCATAATATTTATAATTTTACTCATTAAAAATGCCTAAGCATGGCAAACGTCATCACTCCTCTGATTCTGATAGTGCTGAAGAAAATCGTTTGAAAGATTTAAAAGAGCGAGATGAGTTTGCGACGAGATTACGAAAACGTGATGAAGAAAAAATTAAAAAGGTTGCTGAAGCGTCCAGCAAAAGGTCTTATGAAGAAGCAGCTAAAAGATTAAAATTAGAAGCAGAAGATAGAGATAAACTGTTACCAATTCTTCGTGTGCAGTCTAGGCGCAAATATTTACAAAAGCGAAAAGATGATAAGGTTGTTGAATTAGAAGATGACATAGCTGATGATGAATACCTTTTTGATGAAAACATGTAAGATATTTAAACTAATTTATAAAATAAAAGGTTATGTAAAATAAACATTACAGAAGCAACTTACCTGTACTCTATTTACCTCCACTTAGACTTCATTTGTGTCGTTTGACAAGGATTGGAAATTATTACAGAAAAGTCTATTTTTATTTTTACTTTTTTATATAGTTGCAATTGGTTTTTTATTGACCTTTTATTTCACAAGTTGAATAAATACATAAATTAGAATGAAATGAAATAAAAAATGATTAAACTTTTTAGATCTTTTTAAAGGATAAAGTTGAAATGTGTAATTAATATTTTTCTTTCAAAAGCCTTACAGAGAGGGAAAAGAGAGATCGAGAACATAAGAAAACAATATTACAGTTGGCCAAAGAACATGAGAAAGCACGGGAACTTGAAAATGTTCAAAGATACCATATGCCTCAGGATCTTGGGAAGGGTGAAAAAGGTCTAACATATTCCTCTTTTTATGTGAAAAAATTACCTTCATATATTCACTTCTTGCCATGGAGGATTGTCTCATATAAAAATTTTAGTAAAATTTCTTTATTTTACTACTTTAAAAAAAGGGTTTATTTGTAAAAAGATATTCAGAAATAACTTCTTCTGTGTACACAGTATATTCTGGAACAAATCCATTTTATATATTTGTAAAAATATAAAAAATGTGTTTTAAAATCTTGTAGATACTTAACTATAAATAAAACAAATTTTAATTAAAGAAATAATATTTACCATCTTTTTTACTTACAGGAGAGTACATAGAAGTAGATGAAAATGAAAAATTACCACATTCAGAGCAAAGAAAATGGGAACAAGAACAAATTAAATCTGCATTTTTTAAATTTGGTGCAAAGGATATAAAAGTTAAAGATGAATATGAATTGTTATTAGATGAACAAATAGATTTCATACAAGCTCTACAATTAGAGGGTAATAAAGAAAAAAAAGAAGAGAAAGTGTCAGAATACCAAAAGGCTCGTATGACAATTGAAGAAACTAAGAAATCTCTACCAGTTTTTCCTTTTAAGGAGTCATTAATTGAAGCTATCCAGAATTATCAAATATTAATTGTGGAAGGAGAAACAGGATCAGGTAAAACTACACAAATACCTCAATACCTTTATGAAGCAGGATTTACAGAGGATGGTAAAAAAATTGGTTGCACCCAACCAAGAAGAGTTGCTGCAATGTCAGTAGCAGCGAGAGTGGCTCAAGAAATGAATGTCAAATTAGGTAATGAAGTAGGCTACAGTATTCGATTTGAAGATTGCACGTCTGACAGAACTGTGATAAAATATATGACTGATGGTACCTTACACAGGGAATTCTTATCAGAACCAGATCTAGCATCCTATAGTGTAATGATTATTGATGAAGCTCATGAACGCACTTTACATACAGACATACTATTTGGTCTGGTGAAAGATATAACCAGGTTTAGACCAGACCTAAAATTACTCATATCTAGTGCTACATTAGATGCTGAGAAATTTTCTACCTTTTTTGATGATGCTCCCATATTTAGGATTCCTGGTCGAAGGTTTCCTGTTGACATATACTACACTAAAGCTCCAGAAGCCGATTACATAGATGCTTGTGTGGTAACTGTTTTGCAGATACATGCAACTCAACCACTTGGAGATGTATTGGTTTTTTTAACTGGACAAGAAGAGATTGAAACATGTGTTGAAATGTTACAAGAAAGAACAAAGAGGATTGGGAAAAAATTGAAGGAACTTGTAATATTACCAGTGTATGCGAACTTGCCCACTGATATGCAAGCTAAAATTTTTGAACCCACTCCAGAAGG
The DNA here is from genome assembly GCA_027564055.1 of Neptis clinioides. Lineage (NCBI taxonomy): Eukaryota > Metazoa > Arthropoda > Insecta > Lepidoptera > Nymphalidae > Neptis > Neptis clinioides. The sequence goes on from JAOPUB010000003.1 coordinate 1,188,871, forward strand.
AGCTAGGAAAGTTGTTCTAGCCACTAATATAGCTGAAACATCTCTCACAATTGATAATATCATTTATGTTATTGATCCAGGTTTTGCCAAACAAAACAATTTTAACTCTAAAACTGGTATGGAGAGTCTAATGGTTGTACCAATATCTAAAGCATCAGCAAATCAAAGGGCAGGCAGAGCAGGTCGAGTTGCACCTGGAAAATGCTTTAGACTGTATACAGCTTGGGCATACAAATATGAGCTGGAGGATAATACTGTACCTGAAATTCAAAGGATTAACTTAGGAAATGCTGTTCTCACATTAAAAGCATTGGGAATCAATGATTTAATACATTTTGATTTCCTAGATCCTCCACCACATGAAACATTAGTTTTAGCTTTAGAGCAATTGTATGCATTGGGAGCTCTAAATCATCATGGCGAATTAACTAAAGCTGGAAGACGTATGGCAGAGTTCCCGACCGATCCTATGCTTGCAAAGATGTTGCTTGCAAGTGAGAAGTAAGACTATTGAATAAAAATGACTCCTAAATTATTATTAAAATTATTAAAAATGTTGCATAGAGTATTTCATGTGGCTTGGAAAAAAGAAAAGGTAACTTTTACTTCAAGAAATATTTATTTTTTTGATTTTATTTTTCTTACAGGTATAAATGTTCAGAAGAAGTAGTAACAATTGCTGCCATGTTGTCTGTCAACAGTTCCGTGTTTTATAGACCTAAAGATAAAATAATACACGCAGATACAGCTAGAAAAAACTTCTTTCATAAACATGGAGACCACTTAACACTAATGCATGTTTATAATCAGTGGGTAGAATCAGATTACTCAGTTCAATGGTGTTATGAAAATTTTATACAATATAGATCAATGAAGAGAGCACGAGATGTTCGAGAACAGCTAGCAGGACTCATGGAGAGGGTTGAAATAGAATTAGTTTCGAGTCTAGCAGATGATGCTAACATTTGAAAAGCTATCACTGCTGGTTACTTCTATCATATTGCCAAATTCTCTAAAGGAGGACATTATAAGACCGTAAAACACAATCAAGTATGTATCTCAAATTAAAGCCAAACAACTTATTCACCTGTAATAATATTTTGATCTATTAGGAAAACTAAGATGACTTGCATAAATTATAACTCTTTCGTTTTTTGCTTTCAGACAGTGATGATCCATCCAAATAGTGCATTATTTGAAGAGTTACCTAGATGGGTGATATATCATGAACTTGTATTTACCTCTAAAGAATTCATGAGACAGGTTACAGAGATAGAAAGCAAGTGGCTATTAGAAGTTGCCCCTCACTACTATAAATCCAAAGAATTAGAAGATACTACTAATAAGAAGATGCCCAAAACTATTGGAAAATCTTCCAATAATACTAAATACACATAAATATATTAAAACTCAAGTACATGTTAACTCTTTTATTTAAATTAACAATATACTTCTCTATGAATTAAAAACTAAACAGAATTAACTATGAAAGAAAAAGAAACATTTGCTTCTATGTTAAACAATCTGAAGCTTAGAAGTCAAAATTGTTGAATGTGAAAATAACTTACAATGTGAATTTTATAAATTATAATATTCTAAATAAATTAAGTATCATGATATTCTAGTCCTTACAAAGAAAATATTAAAAATCAGATACTCTGCCCTTTCTCTCCCAGTTGCCATATCTTGTTGGCTCAGGACCCCGTGGACCTCCTACCTCCCCGGTATAGGGGTTTGTATTATCAGGCCAAGCTGGTAAAGGGTCATCCTTAGGAGCTTGTAAGTCTGCTTGCTCTCCCAAATCTTTAATCGGTGTTGTTTCTCTTAGTTTTTTTCTAAACTCTGCCAGTCTTTTAGACTCAGCTTTTAAAGATCCATCTTCAGCCTTATCCTTAGGCTCTGTAGAAGATTCTTGAGAATATTTGCAATTCACTAAATTAATGCAGGTTACTGAAACAATAAATATTTATACATGTATACATTCAATACCTTGCTAATAATATAAATATGAAAGTTTAGATGTTGAGATATTTGTTACTCAATAATGCGAAAAGATATCAATAAAATTTTGCACGAAAATACTTTATAACTTGGATGTTTGGACTTGGACTTTTATTCCAGAAAATCGTAATTTTCTGTGGGATAATATTAAAAATGGTTACCATCGTAAGCGTCCAAATATTTTTATCTAGCAACGATATACTGAAAACAAAATCATTTCTGATAAATCTAAGTATTATGCGTGGTAAATTGTCTGCTTACGAAGCCGGAACAGGTCGACCAATAATTAAATAATGCACATCAGAATTATTAAGTAATATACCCTAAATTACTCAAACATAAAACTGTGTACCTTTACATTAGAAACTATTTTCAATTAAAAAATTGGGAATTTCTATGATCACTAGGAATGCAAAAAAAAGTACCTCTTGCACATAATTTTTTACATACACCTAAACTCATATGTAACATTTTGTAACGTAGATTGCTATTTATTTTTCTTTTGATAAAATGATGATAACCCACAATTCCAATTATTTAAATCTTTCTAAACAAAACAACATTCATATTTCACTACTGTCAGATTTAATATTTTTAAAATTTAATGCCATTGGCACCTCAAATCCGATCTGGCCAATCCATAGACAACAAATGCCATTAGCAATTTACCATCGTGAACTCTAACAATTATATACTACCGATATGTTCGTACAATTCACAAAAATTAAAATATTGCTCAATTATAATTGACCCGATAAGTTACAATAAGGTCATTTAAACTCTTTTGAAATTCTCCCCAAGTTAAAATTTTAATTAATTAAATCGTTTTAAATTGTGTAAGATTATCAAATTAGCAGTGATAGCCCAGTGGTTAAGACTTGATGTTTTACTCGGTAGGTCCGAGTTCGATCCCACACTCGAGCACACACACCGCACATAAACTGATTTTTATGTGTGTTTAAAGAAATTAAATATCACTTGCTATAACGGTGAAGGAAAACATCGTGAGGAAATGTGCACTCCTGAGAGTTCAATAAAGTTCTCAAAGTTGTGTGAAGTCTGCCAATCCGCAATGGGCCAGCGTGGTGGATTATAGCCTAACCCCCTCCCCATTCTGTAGAGGAGACCCGGCTCAGCAGTGGGCCATCGAAGGGTGATGATGATGATCAAATTAACAAACAACTTTTTTTATAATTATACATTGGCATAGATAAACGAAAGTTAAGCTACACCATAATACTAAACAGCAACATTGAATAGTTTGTCGTTGAACGAATGAACAAATTATTGTCTATGGAACTATCATATGACCAATGATCAATACTTGAGTTTCATTTTCCTATTTCAATCTTTTGATTGTAGTGAGACCAATAATTTTTATTGGAAATTTAGGGACACAACAAAATGAAGGGCTGCATATTCAATATCGACGCTGGATACTTGGAAGGGCTGTGCCGCGGTTTTAAGTGTGGCATCCTCAAGCAATCGGATTACTTGAATTTAGTACAATGCGAAACATTGGAAGGTAATATTATCCAAGTCTACTTTTATTATATTATTTACTTTTATACCTAATACAACTGTATTATGTAATATAATAACTGTAAGTCGATATAAATATAGCTTTGGGTGTATGAAAACCTACGATACCACACCCCTTATTATATTAACATTTTAGGCATAAAATCAATTGTTTACAGATTTGAAACTCCACTTGCAAGGGACAGACTATGGTACATTCCTTGCTAATGAGCCCAGCCCTCTCTCTGTGTCAACTATTGATGACAAGCTGCGTGAAAAGCTTGTCATTGAATTTCAACACATAAGGAATCACTCTGTAGAGCCAATGTCGACATTCTTAGACTTCATTACTTACAGTTACATGATTGATAACATAATTCTGTTGATTACTGGAACTCTTCACCAGAGACCAATTTCGGAACTGATTCCAAAATGCCACCCTCTTGGTTCATTTGAACAAATGGAAGCTATACATGTTGCTGCCACCCCTGCAGAGCTGTACAATGCGGTTCTGGTAGACACACCACTTGCTCCTTTCTTTGTTGACTGCATTAGTGAGCAAGATTTGGATGAAATGAACATTGAGATCATTCGTAACACTCTGTACAAGGCATACCTGGAGGCCTTCTATGAATTTTGCAAACAGATTGGTGGAACTACTGCTGATGTTATGTGTGAAATTTTGGCTGTGAGTTAATGAATCTTTTAATTGTTATAATCTGTACATAAATGATCTAAATTATTTAATACTAATTGACCCACCCTGTCCTCGCCATCGGGTGCAATTTCCCATGTATAATCCTAAGATTATAAAAACAACATTTAATTATCAATATATTGTTACAAAAAACAATATTTAAGCAATTACAAAAGTAAACATATTTTATCGTTATCCCACGGGAACTCTATTTTTTTCCGGGATAAAAAGTAGCCTATATGTTAATCGAGGATATAAAGTATCTGTGTGCTAAATTTTATTGAAATCCATTCAGCTGTTTTCGAGTTTTAGAGGAACAAACATCCAAACATTTATAATATTAGTAAAAAGTCTTAAGCTTTAACTTTAAAAATAAAAGTTAAATTTTTAAAATTAAACAATTTATAATTGTACATATTGTTTAAGAAGATTTTTTTTTTTAGTTTGAAGCTGACCGTCGTGCCATTATCATTACCATCAACTCTTTCGGAACAGAGTTGTCAAAGGATGACCGTGCTAAGTTGTATCCGCGCTGTGGTAAACTGAATCCTGATGGATTGGCAGCTTTGGCTCGTGCTGATGACTATGAACAAGTGAAGGCAGTTGCCGAATATTATGCTGAGTACTCTGCACTATTTGAAGGGGCCGGTAGCAATGTTGGGGATAAGACTTTGGAAGATAAGTTCTTTGAGCATGAGGTATGGTGACATTTAAAAAAAATTAACTTGTTAATATGTAAAGACCCAAGTGCCACCATATCATCTAAAACATATGATACTCATAAGAGAAAGTTATATATTTGTTATTGGTTAGACTTCAAAGTGATAAGATTGTATTCATATAAATCTGTTAAATTCACTCCATTACCTTCACCACATTACAGTTTTGGTGTATTTTGTACTTTTTTTAAACATTTAAAACCAAATAGGAAGTAACCAGTTTAGAAGAGTAAATATTTCTTATATCAATAGTACTTATTTACTTCATCATTTGCATTTGTTTCAGGTAACTCTTAATGTATATGCATTTTTACAACAGTTTCATTTTGGTGTGTTCTACTCTTACCTGAAACTCAAGGAACAGGAGTGCAGGAATATTGTTTGGATCAGTGAGTGTGTTGCCCAAAAACACCGAGCTAAAATTGACAATTACATTCCCATATTCTAAAAGATGTCATTAAGCAAACTATGTTATTCTTTGTAATGTAAATAGTGTTACAGAATGTAAATTACAACATCATATAAACCTGCTTCATTATAATAATTGCTGTTGCAAATTTAAGAAAGTATTACAATGATTAACTCTTAAAAATTGTATATAATTTGAAATTCAATTTATTGTAGTTCTAAACATGTTACACAAATTAATATTTATCTATTATATATACATTCCATGTTAATTGATTCATAAATTATGTTTTTGCAAAACAATGTACTTTCTGCTGCACAAAAGTTATAAAACTTGAGCTGATACTTTTACTAAAAGTTACTTCTTTTACTCTATGACAATTCATAAGGTTCTTTAGTGTAAATAAAACTTGCATAAACAATTATTTGGAATTACCTTCACAAGTAGTTGTATTATTTTCCGTAGACCTAAAACATTTTACAAAATATATATAATTTATTGTAGAATGTATAAATTATTCTTGGTTAAATAAAAACACAAAATTATAACTTTAATTTTATTTAATTTCCTCAGATTGTTCTATGTTTCCTAAACTGTACTTTCTTGTAATTTGTTCAGATATAATTTCAGTAGCTGGTCCTTTATAAACATCATAATTTTTTATTTTTGATAACACACTATTGTCTTTCCAATATGAATTTTTAAGTAAATCATCGTGTACATCTGCAATTATGGATTTCTTGGAAATTTCATCATTTGATTTTCTTAGAAGCAATGTTCCTCTCTTGAATATTTCAGGTTCATTATTATAATTCAGATTGAATTCCTTAAATAATATTTCATTTTTGTCAGCTGATAGAGTTCCACACAATCTTTTTTCTGCCTATAAAAAAAAGAAGTAAGTAGGATATAATATTTTTATATTTGGCAGTAAAAGTGCAACCGAGGAGGTAGTCAATATCTTATTACTTTACAGTGAAATTTAAATTTATCAGTAAATCTAATTAACACATTTTTATGTTACAATAAACCTATCATTAAATATAACTGAAAATTACATTTATTTTTATTTAATTATACTTGCATTTGCATTTAATTAGATTTACATAGAAAAATGACAAAATGTTTATTCTCTAATACTAACAGGCAAGAAGTTCCATAATTTAGATGCTAACTGTATCTAAATAATGAAACTTTCTGACTTTGTTAATGATTTATTCACCTGAGCAGGGGACAAACCGCTATGCAAGACAAGATTCCAAAAGGTTGTGTTATAAAGATTATTTATATGTACATCTGCTTGTCTCCACTTCAAGTAATCTATTAAATTTTCATCTGATGGGTATAAAACGATACGCCCATCGAATGTTGGAGGATATTTTAAAATCTCATCAAAAAACTTATTCCAATAAAAAACATACGACGAAGAAAATGTACTATTAATAGTAGTCAGTAACTTGGCGGCTCGTCTTTTGTACAGATTAGAATTTTTTTTAAACACAAAAGAATATTCGTCGCTCTGACCGAAAGCCAGCAGTATATCATTAAATTCGTATAACACTTTGAAAGCTGCATAATTCATCAGTCTAAGTGCTCTTAAATCATTAGGTTTTTTGAAATTATGAACTTCCGAGAACTTGTGAAAACATTTTCCGTCTAATCGTACGATAATCCAAGTATTAGGCATCAAAGAGTCATCCAGTTCAAAGTTTTTAACATATTCAAAAGAACTTTTTGCCATTTTTATAAACTCAATATAACCACAATATCGATTCTTTAATAATAATTTCGGATATAAATTTTTATTTAAAAACATATGCAAATCTTGCATGAACAGTAAATGAAACTTGCATAGATTGTTTACTATTTGTTATTATGACATTAATTCATAATTTCTATTTTGTGCACGACATACATAAACTAAAACTAAAGTTAATCGCAATCGGTTCAAAAAAGTCCTAAACTTCAAAAATTAAGTCACCAATTCACCACTTAGATCACAGATTAGTGATATACAAAGATAATATATAGTGATATAGTATCTAATATCTAAGATAACTAAGAGAATATATAAAAGTCAAAATAAAAAAAATATAAAAAGCACCGCTCCACCAGTGTCCAGATATTATTAATATTAAGTAAAAACATCTATAGAGAAACTGTAAATACCTATAAAATATGGGTGTATACCTAAAGTTTTGTCACTCTCAAGATGGCTGCGACGTAAGGATGTTTTAAAAAACATCGATATCGAAAGTTTTTAATTCTACTAATATCAATTATAATAAAGACAAAATTCATATTATATGATTTGGGAACTTGGGGGAACATCAAATTTATGCCTGATCTTTGAACATTTTTGAAATTTTTTCTGCAGATTTAAAATATTATAGAACTAGTCAACCCGCCCACTCTTCATTTCGGGAGTTTAAGGTAAAAATATAATCCATATGCATTCATTAACAAGGACAAATATTAAAAGCAAAGATATGACTAAATACTGAAATAGGAAAAAACTAAAGATAGAAAAAAGTGCAAGATACAGTAAGAGATAGAGCGAGAGAGAAGGGAAGGATAACAGAAAGGGGATTTTAGATAGATTTACTCTGTCGTCGCAACTTACTATTTATATGTGTAGACAATTTTAATCCCATCATATCGTCCATCAGATCAGAAAAAAATATTTTTGGTTTGGTTTTCTATTGCTTATATCACATGTCTTCGGCTGCTTTTTTACGCCATGTTTACGATTTTTTTAAAGTATAGATTTATATATGTCGAACATATAGTGTACTAGTTGAAACAACCATTATTCATTAGGAATTTATTTTCAAATTGAAATATACTTAAAGCTAAAAATTTAAGAATATGAGATCTTAAAATTATCAGTTTATCTCGAAGAATTAAAAATAAAAAAAGATAGCTTTAATGAAAATAATTTTAATTAGCACCCACTTATCAATACTTATTTTCAGTAAATAGATTCGCTATGAAATTTTCATTATTATTGTTGTAATACATAGCTAAATATATGTCGATAACAGCTATGCAGGCTTAATATTCGGGTATGCGGGACGCTTCCAGTATAAGCATATATTATATAATAATTCCAGTATTATCACCTTCGGCGACAAAGAGTGTTATGTTAATGCACATCTTCTTATTTTCTTGTAGTAGATGTTTCAGTAAGCAATCGTTTGCATATTTTGCTGCATCTAAAATTGATAAAATTACTGTGTTATTGCTATACTATATGTAGAGAACACACTCAATGGATTCTGCATTGATTGATTAATAATTTCATGAATTTAACCATTTTTGCTTCTCAAATAGCTTTTTAGAAGATATAAATTCAGACAGTTCAAACAACAATAAAACGTAGATAAAGTCAAGCATATAAAATAAGAAGGGGAACCATTTTGATGAGTGTGCGTCAGGTAAATTATTAGTATTAATTAGTTTATCGACAAATCACTGTTGATATGCATGGACATGCCTTCGAACAATGTTTACATTACAAATAAACTACTTATCGGCATTAAAAATTTTAAAAGAAGAGATATTGTACAATATTACGATATAAATAATTATGATTATAAATTGCGTGATTTGTAATATTAGTAAAGTTTTAAAAAGTTAACAGTTACTAACTTAAAGAAAGTCAAGCCACGTCGATTATTGACCTTTTGGGCACTTAAATTTATAATTCTGCACAAACACACCATATAACTCGTTATTTCATAAGTTTAATATTCCCCAAAAAATTAAAATTATACTAATCAAACGACAGGTAAATAACAATCATATGTAAACAAATCACTGTCAAGATGGCCGACGACGGACAAAGATGGCCAGTTTATATCTCTATGGTAAAAACTATTTTGTTATAAACGACAGCTGAGTTAGGTTTGCGCCGATTCGATTTTATTATTGGCATACAATACAATCGAAAGTAGAGTCGATTCAATGCATAACATAAGGATCGTATCATTTGACGTCATATATCGTCTTGTTTATATAATCTTTGGTCATATAATGGATCGTGACCGGTCTGGTTTTTAAAAAAAAAATCTTTGATTATGTTGCTTCATTTATTCTTGTAAAAAAAAAAAGAGTAAAATAAAACCCTTAGAATTGGAACTTCAAGATATATATTATATTATTATTTACGGTTTTAATTAATATTTATAATATCTTACGTACAATTTTTTCTTCTCATTTACTTTTACACTACGTGTTTGCTTCATGTTAGTTGTCCGTGATGGCACTAAGCACACTATACTACTCGAAATATTTATAGTAAAAGTATGATAATATTTTATCTTAGTTGAATATAATAAATATTCAGCCGTCTGTTAAAACCATTACTTATGTTCCACCTTTAAATGACTATTACTTGAAGTAAACAATACAATTAGCAACATAAAAGTGAGCCTCATGACAATCATATTTTTACAGAAGGTATAAGAAAATAACCTTTTAACACAGTAACTTTTTTACTTCATTTGGTGTTCTTCGAACTAATGATTGTGGCTCTGTGTATAAATTTTTATGATCATGTATAGCTTGGTACAGTTGCTCATAGATAGCTATTATAACTTCAAATGCTCGCTTCTTTACAAATGACTTGTGAGTGTGACTTATTAGTAAATTTAATTGTGTTAGCATATAAACATCAGGAGTTACTAAAAATAAATCAAACTTATTTAAGAATGTTTTCAATGAATTTGAGTCCATTCCTGGTATTGCTGAAAGTGGGCCATCAATCTTTTCTTGTAAGATTGTATATATAGGACCCATATTTAAATTTGCAACTAGAAAGCTTGCTTGTTCAGAAGTCAAGGTATCTATTTGTGCTTCTGATTGTGCCTGCAGCCTTTCATTATATTCATCTAGTATAGTATACAATGAAAGGGTACACTGTATATGGTAAATACAATTCAATGTATACACTGACATATCAGTTGAGCTTAAGTGACATGCAGTTTCGTTAATTGCATGCAACAGAGGATCTAGTATATGAGTTATAATAATTTTCTTATCAGTATTATTAGTATGGTTTGAGATATTCATTAGATCACGCAAAAAACTGACTAAATCAGTAACAACAAAAGAAGGATTTAAATCTGATGGGGGAGCTTTGACACCATGACTTAACTCTTTTTGTACTTTACCATCTAAACTCATAAGAAACACTAATTCACTCTTTTTTGATAGCTCATCTAAAGTATCAATCAAATGACCTTGTGAAATAGCATGCTGTATAGTATCTTTATAATACACAATCAGGTTTGTAATAGACCACAGTGTTAGTGGATCTTTATCTGGTTTAAGAATAAGTTCAGCACGCACTTTCAATAATGGACACAAAGCCTCCATGATGCTTGTAAGTGCATCTGTAATTTTCTGATCTTTATCAGACATAGTGCAGAATTTAAGAAGCAAAGAAAGATTTTCTTTTTCAACTGGTATTATCTGATAAACCCAAGCTAAAATATCTCCGATATATCGTTTGGCATCTGTGGCATAGAATTCTATTGGCTTGGAAGAATTATCGCTACCTTTAGTTAAAACATCTATAAAACGTTGTACAACAGTTGCTTTTCTTGCATTACAGTATTCATCAATTATATTACAAAACAAGACTTGCCTGTTCTCAAACTTTGCTAAAGCTTTTGGCACTAAAGCATTATTTGGTGAATCTACAATAAGGCAAGCTCCGATAGTCCAATGGTATAACTTTTCAATTGCAGCTTCTTGATGTAATCCAACTGTCTCCATAATATCAAATGCAGGTGTTTGGTACCAACACTTTACAAGTGTTCTACAATTATCATTTAATTTTTCAATATTGGTTAGTGCATTAAAGAAGTCATTTGTAAGTGGAGAAACAATAAAGAGATTTTTGTTTTGATCCGGTGATAAGTGAAAGTTTCTTACAAATGCATTTACCCACTGCAGCTTCTTATTTGTCCTCATTGTTACATCTTTCAATTTTGTTGTCTGAGCAATTATATGATGAGTTTTAATTTTTGATTCGTGTAATCTATTTGACATATCATTAACTGCAGTGTCGAGAGAACCTAATGAGTCTATTAACAATTGTAATTTATCTTTAACTTTACTAAATTCAGTAAGTATACTTTTGTTAACAGAAAGATCTCGTTTTTCAATTTCATTTACTAAAATTCTTCTAGTGTACGAAGAATTTTCTAAACA
>JAOPUB010000003.1:1259660-1269944 GCA_027564055.1 Neptis clinioides
AATCGTGGCTACACAGTTTCAGATTAATAATATAAAATGATTAATAATATAATAAATCATAAGTTATTATCGTCAACTATTTGTGTTGCCATATGTGAATGAATACACAACAAATAAAGTAGTAGTTATGTATACCCACTATTAGAAAAGTGGGTATACTATCAAATGATCGACTTGTGGTGGACCATGTGTCATTGTAATGCGAGCCTCCGACAAGAGCAGACGTAAAGCACGTGCGATAACGTAACATAGGTTGAAAAAATATAAGTATTAAAATTTCTAAGTAATTTTGTAAAGGAAAAGCTGTAGAAAATGACTAGTCGTATTCATCTTTACATTGAATGGTATTGCCTCTCAGCTAGACTGTGAAGTGGGCCTGGTCGCTCATAAAAGTGTTATGAGTTCATATCCAGACGGCGCCCGCCTAGTGAACCCCTGCGATAGAATGTGGTAAAATTTGACGTCGCATATACCGGAAAGGGTTTTGCAGTAAAATTCCTATATATTTTGAGCTTATAGCAGTTATACTCCTATATTATGATTTATAATTGAAAAGGCTTCGTTCATTTTCATTTAACGGAGTTTTAGTTATCAATTTTGAATGAATTTAAGAGTGAAAGTTACCAATTATATTGAAATGGGAAATTTAGAATATTTGTAATCTTAATATAGCGCCATCTATTGGATACTAGTTATAAATGAAGATAAAACTGTTCTACCTAAGTCCATGATCGAGCGACACATTATTTGTTAATCATCCTCTCTCATCTCTGGTGGAAACGCAGTTTAAAGTTAAAATATAAAATGATATTTAAACAAGTCGTTAAGTAAGTTTACAAAATATCTTAAGTCAACGTTTTCTTTATTAGGACACTTATAAAACAAAATCGCTAAAACTCCAAAATTCTAATTCAAAAATGTCTACAAATATAAAACACATTAACCCGAAACAAATCCCTTATGAAGTAACTCCAGCCATTGCTCCCGTGTCAAGGGGCAGATAAATATATTATATGCCCCTAAAAGCGTAAGAAATCCGTAGATTTGTAAACTTTTCCCCTTTATGACGGGTGAAGCGCTTCGCCAATGTTTTCTGACTGAGCTATATGAAAAACTTACCATATTACAAATTTGATTCTTACCTTATTACCATTTACTAGAACTTCTTTTCATATACCACAAACGGATTCATTTGCAATCTTCGTCAACAAACGTTTAACATATCTTTGTTTATTGCTTTGCTCGTCAAACTCAACTATTTATGAGACAGTTAAGTCGATATTACGTTTCTTTTACTGTTATTTTGATAATATTAAAGTTTAATAAGCAGTAAATGTTTCATTGTGGTAGTAATAGTTACGGTGAGGCATCAATCTGTTTGTTTTGTTAGAAATAATATTTTTTCTACTACAATAATAGATTTGGAAAGGAAATTTTTTTGCTCAGGTGCGATAAACGGTGCCTAATATTGTATTGAATTTCATTTTCTACAAAATTAATATCTTTAAGATAAATATGTATAATAGAAGAACTAAAGAGATATTGTCCTTTAATTTATGTCAAATATAAAAAAAACAAATCTCGATTATATTTCTTCTTCATTTATCTCTATGGAGGAAACTAGTTTTGTTTATACTTGGCTTCAAATATTCGAAGAGTCACTAGTTGATCAAGAAATTTTGAGTTAAAAATATAATACCTGGGCCACAAAATATACCTGGGCCTTAAGACTCAGATACAGGACCGCATTTTATATTTCACTAGTTTCCGCCCCCGGTTTTGTCCGCGTGGTTTTTGACAAAAAAGTTTTAGTAGGATAGCAAATTCCTGATTTATTTGATTGTTATCATTATATTATGGTGAAATCATACAATTTTTTTATAAAATTTAGCCTATGTCTCATTCTGATGTATAAGCTATATTACTGTAAAGTTTCATCAAAATCCGTTCAGTAGTTTTTTTTGGACTATGTGTGTGCTAGGATAGGCACTAAAATTTAGTGAGGGGATACTATTAAAAGTTTCCCATGAATAAGCAACAAATGTAATTTTTTATTCAGAACTTTGTTTAACTTAATCGTTTATACTTAAATATAAATTGTAATTTATAATAAAATTTAAAATCTGTAAACAAACACAAAAAAGTTTCTCTAAAAGCGATGCGTCAGAGAAAAAATACTGGCAGAGCCTGTTTGAATATCCTTGCCTATAAACATCCGTCGCAAGGACAGTCTGCTGAGCAAATTGCACTGACCACTGCGACAAATGCTCATCGAAACTTTAAATTGCTTACCAAATACTGGGATATAAAATATTGTTTTAAATAAACTGTTTGTGAACGGAAAGTATTCAGGGGTTCTACAATTCTGACTTGCTATTCACTTCTTTAACAAATATGGTGGAAATTTTATGATAGCTAAGTACAAACCTAGTATACGGTCCATCTGATGAAAAGTAGTTACCGTAGCGATGAGAATAATTCTGCAGATTTAGTAAGCTCTGGGCAAGAACCCAAAGACTACTTAATCGCAGCATTCGTGATATAGGAGAGGAAAGGGTAAATCACCCCATATGAAGCGCGCAAAACATACAATACTCTGCGAATTCGTGTGCTGGTACTTTTTTTACAAGCCTACAATAAAATACTAGGATCAGGAAGATAGCCGTGATAGCTCAGTAGATGAGACGTTGATTCTTACTCAGAAGGTCCGATCTCAATCCTGAGTATACACCTCTGACTCTTGACTCCAAGCCATGTGTGTTTTAAGGTATTAAATATCACTTGCTATAACGCTCGTGGGGAAACTTGCACTCCTGAGAGTTCTCTAAAGTTCTCAAAGGTAGGTGAAGTCTGCCAACCCATACTTGGCAAGGAGGTTATTATGAAGAGGAGACGCGGCTTAGCAGTGGATCAATGACGGATTGTAATGATGAGGAAGATTCCACCATTCCCTAATGAATGAATTGGTGGACCTTGGACATCGAAGTTGTAGATCAATTTTAAGTAGCTAGCAAGGTTTATATTTAATCAAAAAAAGTTAGTTCTTTTCTACAGTAAAATGTATTTGAATATACGAAAATAAGTTATATTCCAAATATACGATTGTATTCCTCGCAGATCAGTACGGGATTATTTTCGATACCGGTAATACTTTAAATCGAGTCCATTGCTACCGCAAGCACCATCGATCGTGATAGTATTTTGTTCGGTTAATTATCCGACTGCTGGCTTAATCCGAGAAATCACGTAATGTGCACGTGCGGGGGGTATTATTGAAGGGTGCTCGCCTCTTACGACATGCTCTCCCAGCGGCTGAGGGGAATTGTATTCTAACCCGTCTCCTCACGGGTAAGTTAAGATAAAGCTTTCTCCTTCTCATTCATAGAAAAATATTCAATTTAATTTCGTTTTTTTTAATCAGTAAAAATATATTATGTTTCACAACACCAACCATTTATTATTCCTCTACTCGTTCCTCATCGTTTTTATAAGATTTTACTTTTAATATATTTTCAGTCATTGCATTTTCAATCAGTCATGCAAGTACTCGTGCATATTTTCATTTTATTCCCATTTTCTCTACTTAAGTTTTTAAAAATCCTTCCTTAGCCTTACCAACAATTTCATTGCTTTATTAACGGTTCATATTAGTTTGGACTACGCATTGATATGTAGGCGCTCAGTAAATTACTCTTTCATGTATATATGGGTACAATTTTCAATCATCATTATTACATTTATTAATCCACGATCGAAAACCGTTACACGAACTGATTTCATTCAAACAACATTGCACAATACCACAAATCGTCCATTCATATGCCAATGTAGGACACTATTTAATATATTTAATAAGCCAGCATCAGTTTCAAATCAATCAGATATGGTATTTTCATTATTGATTCTTAGCTATACATGTAGATTAATTGTTATTCGTGTAATAGTTATTGAGTTATGAAGATCTATTCATTTTATTTAATTGAGAACAGCTTCTGTCTACATCTCTATGTATCTTATATCACTCCTCTGAGTGATATAAGATGCCATCGCTAAAAGTTTATCAGCCTTTCTATCTAATCAAATTCTACAACGTTCGATGAAAATTCGTGAGTTTTGGCTTTTAGGGAAATTTTATCGCCATCAAATATTGTAAGTTGCCATCAGATACAACTTACAAAAATATAATGTTTGAAGTTTATTTATAATATTAAATATTGAGTTGTTGAAATTAAATTGAAACTAAAAAATGTTATAAACAAAATTAACTTGTTCTCGATATTAGTCTGCAGATTTGGAACAGAACTGTTGATTAAACATCAATGAAAATTTACCGTACTAAATTGTAGAGCTTTTATAAATATATTATAAAAGAAGATAGGTAGGGTTAGAATACAATTCTTCTCTGGCGCTGGTAAAGTATCTCGTAAGAGGCGAGTAAAGTAAACCAGCTTCCCTTAGTGCTAAGGGATTTCCCAATTGACTTGCGAATATGCGAATCCGAACGCAAAGTGTCTCTGTCTTACTAATTACCCCTCGCCCTATGCTATGGCTCTAGTGAACTTTGGCTCACATTGGGACTCCACTAAAACCGTTCCATTCTCTTCATTCCAGTTCCTCACTTTTTCTTGAAGGTGGCAACGCAACAGCAAGTCAAATGCCACTCTATTATATTGCCGATGTTCGTAGTGGCCACTTAGCATCAGATGGCCCGTTTGCTTTTTGCCGCTTGACATAAAAGAAATACATTATATTTTATTATCGATCTTGTATATAAATTGGTTTACCGTATGACAAATGTTAGCGGTTGGCAGCAATGACTGTATTGGGGTTACAACGGTGACCTATTTAAGTTGGATTCTCAGTGTGTTATACATGAAATATTAAAATATGTTGATAACTTATTTATTGTTATTATAAAAATGGTTTTTAAAATAAATTTTGTAGAAAAGTGAGCTTATTTTAATACCTACTTACCTTATCTTTGTGGATATTAAAGTAGCTCTAAAAGGTGTTAAAGTGAGCTTAATGTATGCTCTGTTTAAAGCATACAGTCACTTATATGTTAATTTACTTATCAACTGCGTGTGGATATTCGTTAGGTGTGACAAGTCTGAGAAGTTGACGGACGTTTGGCACTCCTCTGGCGCTAATCTTGATCTTAATAATATGACAGCGCTGTACGAATATCACAGTTATAAGATATGGATCTTAGCTACAGCACTACTGTGGCGCTATATTTGCATGTAAAATAAGCTTGATTGTAATTTATTATACTTTAATTTGACATTCGCTCAAAATTAGTGTCCTCGCTTACCAACTCATTTTACTAATGTAATATGATTTTTTTGTTCATACAACATTAGTTGTGATATTGATAAATTGTTACATTTGCATTCAATTGATAGTACTAATTTAAATTATAATTTTGAATTGCTGATGAAATCGATGCTAGCTTTTCGTAAGTCATTGCGAGAAATGAGCTAGTTTTCGATTTGCTCGTGGTTTCTATTAATTTATTTTAAAACTACTCATTGTCTTTGATAACTTACAAGCTCGGTTCTTTACGGAAAAATTATGGTCTTTGATGGTAGTTTACCGAGTTATTTCGTATATATTGACTTATCAAAGACAAGTATTCATAAGTGACTGTGCAGAAGTCTTTCTAATGTCGATTAAAAAGATCTTTGTCTCTGAGTCTCAAGCTCGGCCTTCCGACTAAAGTACATATTCTTAATGTCTTTTGCATGTCTTTTTGCAGTACATATTATATATAGTTATTAAAATATGAACACAAATCGAATGATAACCACTAAACTAATTGGTCGATGCTATATAAAGTATTACATATTAACTAGTGCACAGTAGGATCATTATATGAGTAAAGGTTCATTTAATATAAGCTGCGAGACAGGATATGGAGATCACATATAACTGTAAAAGTACATTCACAATGGATATCCTTTACTGTCATAATAGTCATATTGCTCTACCGGTAGCACTTATTGACACATATTTATCTAGGCCAATAAGGTCAAAGACGTGCACAACGATTCATAACTGATTGGCAGATAACTTAAATACATTCTGATTTGTTATTTAATATCCATGAGAAGGCATGTATTGAGAAAAAAGGATTATTGAATTAGCTGGATAAAAACTTCAATAGTCACACTTCCGTGAAGTCATGAATTCATTATAACACACGTGCCTCTATCGATTAGATTGTTCATGACAAATCACCCATATCCTGTGCATTTATCCATAAATGATAAAAATTATTATAACCCTCTATGGCAAAACTTACAAGAACATAAGATTGAAAATAAAGTGAAATAAGGTAATTCGACCGTAAGTACCTGCTTATTTACATCATTTGGTGAGGTTTATTTCCTTATAGGCGTATTTACGATCCACTTTTTGATAATAATAAAATATACTTTACAACCTGTAACACGATCAGGTATATTATTTTATTTTATAGTTTAATGTTGACAAAAATAGCGTAATGCATTATCGAGTCGCAAAGTTGTTTCAAAACAAAGCTTTAAAAGTTCAGAGTAAGCTTAATTTAAGGTGCTCTCGTAATTTTTAATTTCACATACTACTATTTAAATTTACTTAAATTGCAACATTAATTCTTTAAGTCAAGTAATTTTCACTGAGGCTACGTGTCACTTTCTTATGTCACGGCCGCGCAACTGGAACAAGCAACGAGTAAAATGAAAATCAAAGGCTACATACCAAAAAAGGCATTTAATGATATGATATTTATTGTCATTTTATTGCTATAATTTCGCAAATTGCAAATAATGGGAGTATGTTTTACAAGTACCAATTTACCTTTTGAAGTTAACTAGTAAATTATTTTATGAAGATGGCCGATGATAGTGCAATGTGAGTAAGTAGCATTAACACATTTTTTACAATTTAACCATCAAGGTGGTAAAAGAGTAGATCCCTTATTTTTGAAAACATTATAGACTTGGTAACCATTGGCATAGCAATTAAAGCGTGCCTGAATTCGAATTGTGGATAATTTTGAAGTACTAGACACTGAATAAAATGAAAGTTGACCCATTTTTCTTGTAGTTTTGATAATACGTATTATAACACAAAAACAAATCTTAAAGTAAACTATAAAACAAGAGTACAGTTCTGCAAGTAAAAACATACATTCTCATTTTATATATAGTATACGATGATCTAAAGAATCGCGTCGCGCCCGTCGGATTCAGCGCTCAAGGCGGACCAGGCCATTCTTGAGCCGGAACAACATGGATATCGCTCACAAATATAAACGAGAACTCGCTAAATATATAATTAGCTCTTTTCTGCACTTTTTCGATACCGTTTCGTTATTATACATTTATCTTGTTTACAAGTTTACAGTTTAAAAATATAATTTAAACATGCTACGTAAAAATGAAGCGGCAGTAGTTTACGGGCAAGCAAATCATTACTTTAAATTTAAATCTCAGTTATTAAGTTATGTTCACAAATATGTCTCTATAAAAGAGTTTCAAGGTTTTTCCTTTCAGCAACAGGTGGCTATCAAGTAGAAATTATTACCAAAAGTGTAAAAAAGCTACATACAATACATCATCAAACATTGTATACAAACAACATATATGTGGGTATTCTCTATGCCCTTTGTTAACATTCTCTTTGTTTTACTCTATTTTAAAAACGGTAATTAATGTATTAAGGTCTAAATAAAAAAATAAAGTATAGCCAAGCGATGTAGATTTGTGCTAATAGCAGAACTCATGGTAAACTGGTTTGTCTACGTGAGACTTTTAAAAAATATATTAATGACGTTATTGTTAATATCTTACTTATTATATATGTTTATATTGCGAACGTGTAGACGATAATTTATAAAAATTGAGTTACGCCAGTGACATATAAATCACTATCCTTACTTATATCCGTTATAGAGGTTACGCTAGTTATACAGGTGAGGTGTAAAAGTGTTTATTTTAAATCCTAGTTACCATTAGAGATAAGTTTGTTCTATATGTATACAGGTCGTGACAAGTTTATAACATTTTAAAAATATATAGAAGAGAATATAGAGATTTCAGAGAGTGAATATTGATTATCATAGAGAAGCGCAACTGTGACCATAGTGCCCATGTGAAGTAGTTTTTGTTACCTAGAACCTACTGGCTTACTAGCCCATGTGTTCTTCTGTTTAATGTCTAAAGTGTATATTAAAAAAATTCATTATGTTTTTCTGTGTAGTATAGTAGTGTACAAATAAAAAAATGAAAAAACGAAACTTTACGCATGAGCATGACGTGTGTGACGTTATACGCCCAGTGAATATTTTTTCTAAGCGCACTTTTGTTACAGTGTATAGTCGTATTTTGCTGTATGATTACGGCGAGTATGGTCAGCTTTCACTATTAGGTACTCATCAAGTGACGATGTGACAGCATAATTATGCACATCGAACATAATCACGTCGCGTGCAGGCTCTGTCTGTGTGCTAGTACTGCACAAAAAGAACGTTCGTGACCTCTGCCGACCTGCCGGATATATCGAAAGTGCTCATCATGCCGACCGCCTGCAGCGTTTTTCGTAACGCTTCTTATGCGTTATGTGACACTTAATATTTGTAATTCAACAAATATCTATGCTAACTTGCACATCATTTGCATTAGTGTTTAGTATTCCTTTTTTTAAATACTAGCTTAAAAACTACGACTTTGCGCTCGTTATAGCTTTAGTCACCGGGGCGATAGTTAAACTATATCAACAAAATTTTATTTAATTAAAATGTTACTTTCTTCTCAATCTTTTATCTTAGGAAATCCAGAAGGTTCATTTGTTCGTTAATAAGTTAATTATACCTAACTGATAAACATATCGTAACACACAGGTCAGGCTCTCTTTTCGCTTAGAATGACTTTGAGTTTAAAATCAATATAAAATATTTATATATACGTATTACGATAGCTTTATTACTCTCATTAGCAGCTAAGCAAACAGAGTACGTATTTTAAAAGTAATGTTATTATTTTTCAATTATTCACAAGTTTACATTTAACAAGCAATTAAGTTCAGTTTATTGATCAAATTACAATTAGCAAATAGAGTTTTGTTGTGCGGCGTATTGAAGGTGTATTGCAGAGCATAGAGGCGCAGTGGGCGAGGTTAAGCGATTGCTTAGATCCGCGTTCACCTCTCATTGTGTAACTGCAGGAGGGGGGGCCGTGGGAACCGCCGAAAGCTTCGAAAACGCTCAGCTTCCGCCGCTACGCCAGAATCGCCTAACGATGCATCTCACACGCTTACCATACGCAACAATTGAAACGCTCATTATCTTTAGCAACAGGAAATCATCTTCACTTTTTAAACTCTTACTGCTCGAGTGTTTGGGTTTAATTAAAATAATTTCACGACGACATACAAGCTATGTGAATAATGTATCGATTACATTTACTTCCTGGTGTCTCATACGCAAAAGCTTTCAGTAGCAAATGATGTTTGCTATTATTTTACTAAATGTGTTATAATGAGATAATAATTCTTCGTATCATTATAATAGTGCACGATTCGTATGTACTATAAAGTAGCTAAAGGAGTGTTACGCTGAAAGCTTACAAAGAGCTTTGAAATTTATGATAAGTATTCATAATGTTTTGTAATTGTTTCAAAACGGTGCGTACTATAGAGCATGGAATAATTCATAAGTTGTTCCAGCGGCGACGTTGCTCGTACGACAGTTGAATAGGGGAATGGTGGGTTAGCGGAGGAACAGTACACACCCAGCGCGTGCGAAAACTCAAGCTTATTCGCCGTCTGCGTTGCTTCGCTGTAGGATACTATATATTCAGGAATCTCAACTTTTTTAAGTTAACTCAAGTTGCTCCTTAAGTCCTTATAACATCCGCTATATGGCAGGGCAGTAAAAGTCCGTTCAAATCGATCCAGCTAGCCAACAATCAAACGGACGGTAAGTTGCACAAAAATGTTGTTTTACTATATGTTACTTTTGCACTTAGTAGAAAGCGGTTATTTTAATATAACAAACAGGCACTACAATTTTATTTAAATATATTGATAAAATTAAATTTTTTAAATAATAAAAATCTGTTTATTAAATATTAGTAATATTGTTTATGCTCGTCAATTTCCATTCCCGTATGTTTCCACAAATAATAATGTCATAACACGAGTGTCAGTGGTTAATTAACCGCAAAATGGCGTGCGCGTCTAGCAACTAGAAACCACCCACCACTCCACCTAACCATCTAGATAATTATTATTCTTAATATA
>JAOPUB010000003.1:1279179-1296173 GCA_027564055.1 Neptis clinioides
TAGTAATGAATTTTGATTATAATATATAAAAATAACGAGGAGCTATTTTGGCTTCAATTAAACCACCATATTTTAAATCTACACTAATATTATAAAACTGAAGAGTTTGTTCGATTATTTGTTTGTTTGAACGCGCAAATCTCAGGAACTACGAATTTAAATAGAAGTGAAATTATTTTCAGAATTTTTTCCTGTCAGTACATCACTCTAATTTATAATATATTATTTTTTTTTATCTAAATCAGATTCTATTAATTGATTTATATTTTCCGTTAAAATTTTATTACTTTCGGAGCTACTGTAACGTTATAAGATCCATCTTTCTACTTTTGATTAAGTTTAAACTGTCATTTCTTATTAATTATTATATATATATAACTATTGTGATCTTATTAATAAAAAAAATCTGAAATACCGAAATAAAATATCGATTTATTTAGTTTAAGAAAACATAATGTTACATTTATATTGTTTCAGCTATGATTTAAAATCTAGTTATTTTATTTTCTTACCTCTTATCCTACTGAAGGCAGGTCGTGTTTTGTGAATTATATTTACAAGATCTCAGGTTGTAGATTATAAAAATGAATGCCAAACGCAAAACTCGGAGGACCGATTTGGATATATATTTTTTTATTTATTACTTGAACTTCCCGCAAGGTTTTAGGAGAGAAAAATTGGAAAAATCAAAAACCTGTTTTCTTATTTACATATTATAGCAAAATAACATTTCCTTAAATTTGTTTCTATCTATGTATGTTTCGGCTTATCTCTGAAACGATTGGACCAATTAACTTAAACTACTTCTTTTTTAAAATAAATAATATCTGCAAAACAGCGAAGCGAGGGCTGTTCAGTAGGCAATAAAGTATCTAAGCTAAGGTAATTGATGCTGTTTTAGTGCGATTGAGAAATATACAATATTACAAATTTGTGTTATTAGTAAGGTTAGATATTTGAAAACCACGTGGCATTAAAAAAACACAAAAACCAAAATATGACACCTCAAAAAGCTAAACAGAAAATCAATTTGCGTTCACGGGCGGAGGCAGCAGTAGTAGGCACTACCTGAGTTTTTTGTCTGATAACCGGGGTCGGGGCAGTGCGCGGGCGCAGCTCGACTTGGCCGCGCGTCTTGCTCACCTGCTTACTATACAATATATGAGTGCTTTTTCCATATTATTACGAACTAAATAATAACTATTTTTAATGTACTGTATATAATATGTGTTTTTACCTATCTAAATAGAATTTTTTAAAAGTGTTTGTAACTAAAAACAAAGTGATAAGTGATGGACAATTTTTAAAACATTTAAAAATTATATTTGATATAAAAATCCAGTGGAATGTACCTCAAAATGTATATAAAATCGGAAAGATTCTACCAACAACCAGACAATCAGATCAAGGATGAAGACAGGTGCTTTTCGGATTATGAGGAGGAATTAGATGATCGTAAGTATTATTATAGATATTTTATTCTCAAATAGGGTGCAATGTCCTGTTAAAAATGAGACTTTTTCTAATCTACTTCGCCGTTATGATGCGGTTGTATTGATAGAAAAAACTAACCATTTTGTTATTTTTCAATACTATCAATCGATTCTTTCATGTTTTCTATTCTGAATGCGTTGCAAAAAGTAGATTTTACTTTTTGTACTTTTCACAGCTATTGATAAATATCAGTTAAAATTCTATTTATTATTTAGATCCTTATACTTATTTGAAGGAAATACTCATGATATACTTAAAAACTTAGATATACAAAACATTTGTATACAAATCCATAATATAATAAAAAATATTTGCTACTTAGTTTCTTCTTCTAATACTTAATTAATATTTAGTAGTCAGAAATCATTTTACAAAAATAATATGATGAGGGATCTTTATAACACCGATAGAATCCAAAACATTTATATGTTGTATATATGTTTTGTACGCACAAGAACACAAGAAAAATCAAATACTTAAATACTTGTGTATGTTGATGTGGTTTTCACAGATGGATTGCTACAGGTCTAATTTAAAACCTAGGTTAACTTTTATTTAATTCAGGTATCACGAATAATCTTCATCGACATTTAAATATGTTTAAAAGAATTCGACTGATTTATTTCATAAAATTTTATTTTTATTCGTACACAGATGGAATTCTGAATCGTTCTGACATGAACACAGATAAAAAGACATTTTTATGTATTTTTAATTGAATTGGTTGAACTACATTCAGGGAAATATCGTTCGAATAACAGTCCCGGCACGCACGCGACGACGTTGAAGTCTTTCGTATGGCTGATACGCGTCGCTACGCTTTCTTTCATACATTTCATTTACATTCTATTTTTTTAATACACTAGTACTTCATCTGTGACTTTCCTTGAATTCAACTATTATGGATTAAAAATGAATGCCCTATTTCACTATTCTAGGAGAGGATTTTTCAAAAATTATATCTATTTATGTAGACTAATAATCTATCTATCTGAAATATATGGGAAAATGTACCATAAAAATGAAATCAACATAACTTTTTTTAATATTCAAATATTATCGCAGCTTGATCATAATTTATCTTAGTTGCATTGAGATCAGATTATTATTATTAGTTTTGAAAGGAATTTAAATTTTCATTTTTGTATACCAAACAACCCTCATGATAATAAACCATTTATAACCAATAAAATATGTCTGTAGTTAAAAAACGGATAAATTAACATTTCTTTATTCTTAAATATGTAATGTAAAATATCTAAAACCTAACTCATGGTAGTGTTGGACGTATAATATTAAATTTATATTGAGGTCATATACCCTATGACCTCATGTGACTAAATCAGGCATTGCGTATAACTTGTAGGTTGTAGGTGGTTCGCAAATAGGTATAACTACATATGTATACAATATGGATGTTAGTGTGTTTGTCAAGAAGCGGTACATCAAAAAAGATAAAATACAATGTATTTTATTTTTTTTTAACTGTACAAGTAATATAATGTTAGTACTTACATATCCGATAATGAAGTCCAACTTTATCAGAAATTAAATTATCTCTTCAATTTCTGATAAAGTTGTTTATTTTTTTAAATTCCAATAATTTAAAATCGATTGACAAGAAGAGAACAATAAACTCAAGACTATCGACGGTTTTCTCAATTATTAGTATAAATATACTAACGGCCTGAGGATTTTATATATCTCTCTTATTCAATCATAAAAAGATTTTTGTTTTTAAACCTTTCTAATAACTACTAATTTCTGACTATTGTTTAACTACTTATGTCAGCAGGATATATTTGTATTGCTTGGTATACTTATTATATACTAGTCGGCCGCCTCATTTCGCATGTGTGTTACGACTACGAGTTAGTCAATTTAGTTTTCAATACATTTTGAAAATTTTTGTCTACTATTACAATTCGTATAAATATTTTTTCGTGATAAAAGATAGCCTGTAATAATTCTAAAACTATTGTGATTCTGTGTATCAAATTTTATAAGACTATTTAGTCGTTTATGAGTAATAAATAGTATAAATAAACCGACTTTGTTCAATACATATAGATGTACAAGCTAACATAGTATAGTTGTAAAATGAATCAAATCTCATAGATACTGTAAGGTGTATTCATAGTCTTATTTATAATGAAAAATATTTAAAGATTTTAGGACTAAGGATAATATTTTTACTTATTCTTATATTTATTTGCTGACTTAGGAAAAAAAGAACAAAAAGGTTTTAGCCTTTCACATTTTACCCAAAGCAGGTAACCCCAAGACCCTACATAATGGATGGGATAAATAGCTTAAAAGTAACGGCGTAAGCGGTATCTCAAAGCAATTGGCAAAGAGATTAGGATATTTGGATTAGTCTGACCATTATTAAAATACCTGTATAAGTAGAATTAATTTTAAGAAGCCTTCTTTGGAAACTTAGTTAATTTTTTTTACTTCAAGATGGTGATGTACCACTTTTTTATTATTTATATATTAGCTTCCGCCGACGGCTTCGCTCCCCTAGTTTGTATGTACTTAACATTATATTGTGGATAAATTAAACAAAATCTTTATAAATTATAGCCTATGTGTTATTCTGATTTATAAGCTATGTGTTATTCTGATTTATAATATAACTGTAAAATT
The DNA here is from genome assembly GCA_027564055.1 of Neptis clinioides. NCBI lineage: Eukaryota > Metazoa > Arthropoda > Insecta > Lepidoptera > Nymphalidae > Neptis > Neptis clinioides. The sequence continues at coordinate 1,283,323 of JAOPUB010000003.1, forward strand.
TCATCAAATATTTTCGTTTAGTAACTTTTGCGTGAAAGTGTAATAAAAATCCATCCTCACAAACCTTCGTATTTATAATATAAGTAGAAAAGAACTAGTAGAATAGTTGAATTAGTAGGACAAAATTATCAATATTACTTTTTTCCTATTTGTTTGATTAATTATTTCAAATTTACATATATCTTTTTCTAGATTTATAAGGCTTATAAAAACCAGAGTTTTTGGTTATCCAGGTAGTAATAATTTACTTTATTGTTATCTTACAATAATAGGATTGAACTTATGATTTACCTAACATATAAAAATATATCTAACGAATTGTATAATCGTACCATATTTTAATTTAAATAATATGTTCTATCAGTCGCTTATTATCAAAATACGTTTAATCCTAAAATAGTTATTTTGATTAATGTAAGTAGCTCATTTAACTATCTATTCATCAGATTTATTGTTTGAGGATAAAAACTGTGAATAAGATAACTTGCTGCTTTTTTATTTTTTAAATCTAGACTATACATACACGAAGAGTTTATATACCGAATCATGAATAGAAAATAAGCTGGATAATTTATTACATAACGGTTAACACCTTCACCTGCTCACATCTTCAATTATCTCGTAATACGGTGCTATAATTAGATAGATCTATTTTTATTTTTAGATAAGATAGTTGCGTAAGTTCATAATTTGATATACGTACTTCTAGATTATCAATACGTGTAAATAAAATTGGAGTGTCTGTAATATTAAATAACTGCCTTTTACTAAGTGCACCGCGATGTATAAACGATACATATGCCAAAACAGGGTTTAAAAAAAATTCTGTCTGCTTTTAATCCGGATGATCTCTGAAACGAATGGACCGATTTGAACGGAACTTTCACTGACTGGTGGCTGATGTTATAGGGCATTTCAGGCTACTTTTATGTTTTTTTAAAAGTAGATTACTGCCTAATGAAGGTATCACGATCAGTTATCATTTTTTTCATACATAACATCTATTTAGCCAATTGGGGAAAAATCTTTGCATTTAAATTTTTCCAGACGCTTCATAGTATGCGTGGTAAATTGTACCCGGGCGAAGCCGAGACGAGTCAACTAGTCAAAAATAACTATCAAATTAAGTAACTAATATCTTTATGTATTTTTTACAAATGCTAACAAGAGCAATACAGTCTTTACGTTCCTATGGTAAACGTGTAAAAGTTTGTAGTTTTTTTATAAACACCACAATGTATAAGTACAAAAATAGAAGAAGAAGGAAATGAAGCTTAAAAACTTTTATAATGCTTCACCTAGTCCATTTCCGAGATAAATAAAAAAATGCAATTATGCTATATTCAATTGAGAAACCGATGAGATTTCTTTTTTGAACCTTAAACAATAACAATAGAAACTAATAGAAGAGCAATTTTAAATATTCTCATGTATTTGGAGACCAAAAAAACCTACAAATACACTTCCCACATTGCAACTACAATACTTTAAAAAAACCGCCCTTCACTGGTTTCACCCTTGTGCATGTCTTAACTTGACAGTACTGAGTTTCACATAAAAAACCAACACAGTCTTAACTTTTATATCTTAATTTCACTTAAAAGTCATCCTTATTCACTTACATTAGAGCATCGTAAACATTTTTGTAATGGTAAGTAATAATTTTGCACTTACTCAAAAGCATCCATATTTCTGGGAAAGGACAGTTGGTCCTACATACCTGACCAATAAAAAAAGTGCAGGTAAATTTGACCTGTAGTTTTTCTTTTTAAGCAGGAAATCGCAACAAAGCCCATCGGTCATGGTATTAACCAGGTACAGGATAAATCTCTAAGTATGTATGCTAGTTTTGTTAATTGTGTTGAACTTTAAGGATCAGAATATATTACTGCTGGATTTAACTTTAGCAGAAAATTTTAGAAGTTCTACTGCATCTTTTAGTTAATAATTGAAATCCACATTTACTTGGCTAATAAAAACTGAAATTTTGTGTTAAAATTTTATTCTTACAGCACTCTTTATTCTTTCGTGTTTTGTGCAACCGAAAAATGGAAATACATCAGAAATATTCAAGTGGTTGGATTGTGTTACTGTCAATCAAAGGAATATTTGTATAATAAATTAAAAAAGAAACTGGAGAGATGTGTTAAGAACTGAATTGACACTGTATTTTGAATTTTTTGGAACTATTGTAACAATAGCACAATAAAACAAATTGTTGGTAATAGAACACAAATTTGCTGTTTAAGTGTTATTAGTATCAAAAATATTAGGCCATCGATTGATTATATCAATCAACTAGCTGACCCACGTGACTTAATTTGCGTCATGCTCCGCACCTATGGATTGTAGAGTAATATATTATAGTCTTCCCCGATAAATGGACTATCCGCCAGAAAAAGAATTTTTCAATTCATGAGAGTAGCGCGTTCAAACAAACAAACGCTTCAGCTTTATAATATTCAGTATAGATATATAATATTAATATAGATATATTTTACTACTCTCTGATATATATAAAATAATAATGTACTTTCCGGAGGAGGGTGGCCCGACCAGACAGTCAACGATAAAAAAAAGTTAAATATGTATTCATTTGCTCCTTGTATCTTTCCAATAGGTGATAATGTGTAATCTTTTAAAGCCTTTTATGACTTATGCAAAATATGAAAAAAAAAACTTTTATTCTAGGAAGATACGTACAGACAACCATTCTGTAATTATATAGTTGATTCTACTGTAATCTGAAAATAACTAATATGTTTGCCCCCAACGTCGTAATTTGCATACTAATACTGTTGAGCTATAACGAATTAGTGATTCAGTGTTAAGTTGAAATCGAAATCCAATAAAGCGAATTGCAGCGAGAGAGAAATTGGAATTGAATGACGGCATAAAAAATTACAAACTGAAAAAATATTCTTTACGATTTAATCAGATTTTACTTTAAAATATTAAATATTTGAATTTTAGCGATAATTGTGATATGTTTCGATTTCATATAACAAGAAGGCAAAAAACGTTAATCAATTTATCTGCTTTTCCATCAGACATATTCGGAGGATTGTTTAGTTGAGAATTTGTTTGTTAAGTATCAATAGAATCAATTTATAATATCAATAAATGTTTTCCAGATTTTTTTTTGTCTGTATCTTTGTACGAGCATTACGCTGAAACGGCTGGATTATTACAAGAGACCCTTGTATCCTATCACATATCTTAATAAATCAAAACGAAATGTTAACACATATGTACGTTACTTTGGAAATGTGTACAAATATGAAATAAAGAGTATGAAAAAGAAATGTACAGAAGAAGTATCGTTATAAATTTATTTTGTTTGCATGTTTTTTTTATATAAAAGATTACTATCAGTTTGATTTGCAAACTACTAGTATTCCTGTTCTCCCCTCCTACTGATATAAATACTTGTGTTAGAATTGGGCCACGTCAGTAGTCCAATGATTGGGATTTGAACTCACGACCTATAGATCGTGTCGATCATGACTCCAACGGTTGCACCACTGAGCTACTGACGCGCTTTATTATCATCCTGCAGGATTATATATTTTTTCGTGATAAAACTTAATTATTTTTACCTGAAGGTTCTTCAAAACGAGAGGGGAGAATAAATTAACACATACACTTTGACACGATTTGAAACTACACTGCTCTATAGAACTAAACAATTATTATGTTTATCATGAAAAAACGATTCTTCTTTGATCTCATCGCTGTTACTCAAAGACACAATATATTGAGAAAAATGAGGGAATGTTTTTGCGAAACTAACTTAGGACAATTTATCTTTTGTATACTGATCTCTAATTCTTCTAGTTTTGGTATCATAATTGCTGTGTAACTCTACTACATACTTCAGTTTATGCATATTATGCGATGAAACTGTCAAATTAATATAAATTGAAGACAGCCAATTACATCCTTTCACAAAAGCGTGATTACATCATTTTAATTGGCTTTGCACATTTAAGAAACGACATAATTTCTGTTTTAAAAACGAATATTAACAAATCTGAAATCGCGTCAGGTGGTTGTCGCAGCTCTTCTATAGGCCGCGTAAACTGCGTAAATGTCAATCGATGTTATTTACGCGAAATTGTGTGTCATGTAGGTCTCATATAATTACACACGGCACCTTGGAGCGAGAGGTCAAAAAGAAATTCACTTAAAACTGTAACACGCCCTTCGCAACTCGCGTCGCGAATTTATAAGTCGGGTCATTTTCGAAAACCAGTGTCCGAAAGTGAAACTACCCGAGCATTTATTACCAAGTAAAATATGTAGATTGCCAACGAGATAATAATGATATGTGCTGGTGGTAATGAAATTTCCCGCAGCGCCGTCAAACGGTGCCAAAGTAATTTGCGTTGCTTGTCTCTGGCAACGAGTGGCCCAAGGGCCGCTTTCGAGCTTACGCAAACGAAGCGACACTTTTGCTTTGTCACATGCACTTCCTCTGTCAATAATAAATCCATTTTGATAACTCCATGTCCAATAGAAAACAGTTAAGATAAGAAAATTTCCTTTCTTTAAGGATCGAAACTTTATTGCGAGATTTTCATTTATTTTATTCTTTTCTAAAATGTTAGAATACTTTTTAAATTATAAGTACAGTGATGTCCATTTTATAAAGTTAGTGTTAAAATTTAACACTATATATATATATACATATATGTCGGAGAATAAATCATAATAAAGTAGTTACAATTTAAATACCACGTGGTTACGTAAATCCAACGCTAGATTAGGTTTGGACAGAGAACCTGGCCTGTGAAGCTGAGTGTTGTTATAATGAAAAGGCCTTCTAAACTTACACGCTTGGTCGCAAGTCCAAGACACTGCAGGGTTCCTGTCAGAATATTAAGAAATCATAACGTCTAGTTATTTCCTTACTGTATAACGCCCGTACTTCTTGTTCTTATTCCGATATATGTATTCATAATTTATATTTAGAATTATTTCAATTCTAAAACGACGTTATTACTTAATGGATCATAAATATTATGATTAAAAAGATTTACGATAGATTTGAGCCATTTATGAACCTGGGATTAATTTTATAATCAAGGGAAGTAAGGGCTGCTCGCTAGTAAATCATAAATTAAATTTATTTCAATTTATGACTTTTTATATAAGGACCAATAATGATATTTTGACTGCGTGCCGTTATTCTGCTTACTTTTCTCCATATATTGGTACTTGGTCTCCAATTAAGTCATTCCGATGGTAATTCAATTGGTATGTAATAAAAAAAATTGGGTTCAGGTTGTCTGCTCACACTGAATGATAGTTAAAAGTCGTAACGATTTCACGGAAGAGCCAGATGGGCAATGGCCACCCTGTGAGCAGTACTTGGGCGATCCCCTTATATTTGTTAAATCAACAGAACCCTGTAATTTTGATCGATATCTTTATTGACAGCTCAAAATTATTGATCATTTCTTTACAAAAGTGCGGATCCAAGTAAGAACAATATGGCGGACATACCTGCAGTGATATGTTGCCGCAAGAGTCGAGGCTTTTACACGTACTGAGATTATTGCTATTGGTTTCATTTTTTGAATAGCCCCTTTATATCAGATTGACCTACTTTAGTTTGGAGAAATTGAAATTCTTACGACATGATACTTTAACATGATCGGTCACATAAATAGCTCATATTTTATTATTTAAATTGATTCCTGCATAAATAGGATGTGAATTAAAATAACATTTAGTTTCCAGGTAATTAAAATCCTTATGTCCTATTCGATCTATTTAAACACACCTAAGGCAGTCTGACAAGTGATTTCATAGAGTGAACGTAACATTATATGATGTAATTTTTTATTTAAAGATTAGAAAAGTATGACATTATAACTGACAAGTATTCCTCAACAAAAATCATGTATTTTTTTACTTTGTGTTATCTTATTGTGTGGTGGGACAGTACGATCGAGCAGGAAAGGTAATCTTTATTGAGTGTGTGTGTTTTTAGTCTGTTATAGTGTTTACAGACAAGAAAATGGCAACGGCAATTTCTATAAGCTTACAGATGTCTAGTACTTATTACTTTAGTGTATTGTATAATCCAGCAGGTGACGGTTCGCGATATGCCACGCGTTGTCGCTTGTTCGCTAAACGGGACGGACACCGCTATATTTCATCGGTACGCTTATCTTCGGCATGTTCCCTTGCTGACGATGATTTATTCCCTATTTTGCCAACGGATTGTTTTAGATGTTCGTAATTGTTATAATGAATAATTACTACTCGCGGACTCGTCAACAGGTTATTGAAAGCTGTTGTAATTGCCGATACTTATATTTTATCGGCACTTTAGTAGTGAGTATTTTGATAGTATTTTATACTTTTTATGTTCTTGGTTAACCGGTTCAAATTATACTCTCAATAAATAATTATTATGATACAAATACAATTTACAGAATTTTTTTAATTACAATTAAGTGAACTATTTTTTAAACTTAACTATTAAAATTGTTCGAGAAAAAACATTTTAAAATGTAACAATTTGTACATGATATTAATCAAATCATGTTTTTAGATTATAGTGATCACATTTTTATAAATTTACAAAATAATGTATTCATTTTATATATGAATCGGAAATAGCTAAGATATCTATCACTAAAATCAGATGACTACTCATCTAAATCTTAAAGACATCTAGATATACACATACATTTATAAATATTTCTAATTAATATATATTTCTATGCATTTTGCTGAAGGATTACTAGATCTCATATTGCATCATTTACCTGTTTCTTTTTTATATACAAAATGTTAATAATAATATGTAGAGTAATTAAAAAAAGCAATACAAGCTAAGATTTACAATAAATGGTCTCATAAATAAAATTGTTGTCTGATGTCTATCCAATAGTAATAGTTTTAGATATATTTTTACAGAACGTAACCAAGACGAGTATTCGCACTTACTCCTTATATATAAGGTTTCGAATACTCGAATCTTTTTAAATTTAATGCAGAATCCAATTAAATATAAGATAAGATTAATGATACAAACAGCAATGTAAATAGTAGTTTGCGTTTAAACATTCGGACAAAATTAAATATATCTACTCAATCTAATACTTGTTATATAATTATCCAAAAAACTATAAAACTTATATAAGTATAAAGTAATTCTAATGTAAGATTTATCTGCTGTAGATAAAAACTTTGGTTACTTTATAATTTAATTTTATGTATTTAAAGGAAATCGACCTCTTTAGATTTGTATGAATTTTATAAGAATTTTTTATAACAACAATACAAACGGTATAACAAACATTATACCTTTTGTATTGCCTGACCGGATATTTTTTTCTAGAATACCTCTAAATGAGTCATGAAAGATTCTAAATTTCAAAATAGAGTTCTTTTTTCTTTCATGAGAAATGTTTTTTTACTTATGACAAATAAATTTTTTTGCATAGATGCAGATACATAGAAAGATAATTCTTCTTTTTATTAAATAAACAAAACTCAAAACTTAAATTAAAAACGTTAAAAATAAAAAAAAGCAATTTATAGAATGTTTTTATATATAGATGTTTTTACTATTTTTTATACACTTAGTTTTATTAAAAATATTTACAATAAAAAGAATGTGTAAAGAATAAGGGTAAGCATAAAATTATAAACTGCGTAGTAAAAATAAAAGAAAATAATAATATGCAATCTAGACAGAGAAACGAGTACTACTTAGTGCTTGAGTACCAGGAGCAGGTTCTACAGTGTTTTTTTTAATTTTTTATGACCTTTCACCTACACTCTTTGATCTCGTTAGGAAACACTTAACTATAATAACTTAAAAATTAACATACATAATGTATCAAAGACTTACCCACGATGCTAAATAACACTTACCGATACAAAATTATTGACAGTATTTCAAACGGCCAGTGCTGTCAGCAGAGATGTGATATATCAATGATACAAGTATCTGAAATACAGATACAAGATACAAAATACTTTAAAAAATTTATCTGAAAAACTAGATACAAAATAGGTATCTTCTAAATACTTCTTAAGAAGAAAATACTTTTGTAAGAAAAAAAGATTTAATTCAAAAAAGAAGTTTCTGTTAGTGTAAGTTTCAGTTTTCTGTGTAAAGTGGGTTAGTATTCGAATGTTAGCAACAACAAATACATTTTTACACATAACTAAGGAATTTAAAATAATATTACTAACCTAACTTCAATTTAAATACTTTATTGAAAAGTATCTTGTATTTTGTATTTCAAATACTTTGTACAGAGTATATTGTCCTTGTTATGTTGTGGTTAGACTTTAATTTAAATAACAATTAACAAAAATATAGCGTGGCTTAATAACATCCAATTATATTAAAAACATTTAACGTTATAGGTTAAAAATGAGTTCACATAAGACCTGCTCAGAGCAATTGAATGAAACAAAAATGTCAGATAAATTATAAACGTGAATCACGTTACGTGATCGATGATAAAAATGCTGGTCCACAACTCGTAGAAAGTGTCTCGACCTCCGAGCTTTCGACTCAGGTCAGGCAGCCTCAGCTCATAAACATGTCGTCAGTGCAACCACTGGCACCACTTTGTTGTTAATATACTGCCAATTATAATCAAACCGTACTCACCAAGCCACCGACACCCGTCAACTTCTTAATCCATACATGGATTGCAGTTTTTTGACCACTTTTGTTCTCGTGTGCAACCTGTCAACAGTTAGCGGTTACGTTTTCATTTAATGTTATGCTTTTTAATAATTCGATACACATTTGCTGCAATATCTTTTAAATTAAGTCAATTTTAATTTAAACAAGCCATAATTGATAAACTGTATTAAGATTCTATATATTCGTGCGGGGAATGCACTAGTAACCGACAATAACCGATAACAAGCAAGAAATAAAATAAATCTTGTAAAAAAAAGCACGTGCATTCAGACGACAATTTTAACATGCAATTGCAACAGAGTGTAGAGCAATGCTTGAGGTTTGAGACTCAGGAGATGGTTTTAAGAGTAACTTAAGTGGACTTCAAGAATGGAGGTCTTAGCAACGACACTACTACACTAGCTGTAATGTATGTTACGCGAAAACACCGGAGAGACTGAATTTTCTGTCTATGATCACCAAAGGTTGTATTAATTTTATTAATCTTTTTATTTTTTTTAAATTATAATACCGAATAGATAATCATAATAGGCTTATTGTTAATATGAATTTTCTATGACTAGGTTCATGTCAATACTAAGTTTAAACTGTCCATAACTGGTGAATTAGGTTTATTTAAATATGAAATAAATATTGTGTTATGCATGTTAAATCCCACTTAGCATATCTAACATTGTGATGTCAAATTTAATAGTTTCGTTTCACACCTGAAGTCATTGCAAAACCTTTCAAATCGAAATATAGTTCCCACGGTGCGCGCACGGCGTAGCGGGGCGCTGTCGTCCATCAACATCATTATCTATTAAAAATATCACGTCATATTGTTCGCTTTCTGTATAAAGCAACTTTTTAACGAATACAATATGCTATCGGTATTTCATCTTCAAACAAATAAATCTCTGTTATCATATTTAATTATGTAACAACTCTCCCTCTTGCCCTAAATACGAGAACCCCGTCAACAACGACTAGTTATGATCATGCATGAGAGTATTCCCTATAATAACTTGATACATTTATAATCCTTAGGGAAGTTATTAACAAATTAAAATTGATGGTACCGGGGCTTACGACCCAGTTGCTGGTTTTATTAGATCCTTTTATTGCGTATGGACGCTTAATATTGTCATTTCCACGGCCAGCATCACGACATCAAACTAATTACACAGTATGATGGTCACCATGTGAGCTCTGTTTGCCAAGTGACACAACTGTATCGAGACATATTATAGACATAAGTGGATATAATCGAAATTTAATAATAGGAACTAAGGCGTTGCTAACTGTATATAATTTAATTAAGCACCACAGCTCCATCTGAACTTACGGTGCAATGTTTATATAGAAATAAAACGAGTATGGGGATTGAGAATCCAAAAAAAGTTTTAAAAGCGTTTCTACTTAATTAATATATATATATAAAATATAAACTAAAAAATTACTAGGAAAACTGCCGTTTATTTATCGGGGCGTAACAGTAGCCAATCATAGACCTTTAACAGTATTGCTAGCGTATAATAAACACGTTCAATGAACTCTGTGAAAATAGTTTCATAATAATTTTAAATTTCTTCATAAAAATCTGTTGTTCAATCAAAATTAATCGAATCTAGAGTCATAAAGCTTCAATTCCCACAAGTGGCAAGGACTGTAACTTGGTAGTAATTGCAGTCTCCACCATGTCCTAGAAACCTCACGAACTGCTTCGTTACGGCCCTTACGAGTGATTTATGTTCGCAATAAATATTTTTTTAAAACTTGGATTGCGATAATAACTCCATTAATTTTGATTAATGAAAATTTCTCAAAAGTGATTTTTAACTTAACCATCAGGCATGTGGTTGACATGTCTTACCCAGGATGGTATTGAATATTTTAAGTGACTTGTTGTGTTTGTTCTCGTTTAAATTCAATTATAACGTTTTAATTTTATTTTCGACAACCTTTTATAATTAGTACACTTATATACCGTCAAAAGCAAAACTTTTAAAAGTACCCACGTCTCGAAAGTCAAGTAGATTAATTTATTCAGTGATCACATGAGGAGCCTTTTGTCTTACGAGATTAGCTAACAACATCTTATAATGACATCATATAATGATATTTTTTTTCATCTTTTAAATAAAATAAATTGACTAGGTGATCTCACAAAATAATCTATTTTAATAATATTTGTAATACTGTGATATACTTTGTGTTTTCATGCGATTGCCAAGTCAAACTTTTTTATTGAAAAGATGAAAATAAAAAATTTTATCTTCCTTTATTCATATTTTTTTCTTTATTCATACTCTAAACTGTGTCTGCTTAAAGTTTTAAAATTCGATCAGTCTGTGAGTGAGTGACAAAATACACCTTTTCTAGTTAAAATTCTTAAACTAGTGGTTCAAATTTACATTTGAAATTTACCGTGTTCATACCACGCCTGCTTTGTCACCGAAAATAAGGCTTCTAGTTTTATCCACATCGAAGTTATAGAAGATCGATAATGACCTGAATTGGTTCGAGAAATGATGGTTCGGCCGTGCCGCTTTTTTTTGGCGACTTCTGAGGGTTCAGGATCAGTTACTGCATATTGAAAAGACAGCTGAAAGATATAACCTTTCTATTAGAATACAATATTTCATTAAAATTGATTGAGCTATTTTGGTGTAAATAACAGTTATTTTTCGGATGTAAAGTAGCCTGAGCATTAAATCTATGTTATAAAGTATCGGTTTGCCAAATGCCGCTCAAAATTGTTTAGCTGTATTTTCTGTAATTGAGTAACAAACTTCCATACATCCAAACGTAAAACCATTCACATTTATAATACTTAATTGTATTACGGTTCGAAAGTTTAGTTAAACTATTTTAAAGTTTACATAAAAAGCAATAAAACTTACAGCTTAAAGCAGATATTTGTCCCAGAACATGGCTATTCCTATGCCGCAGTACATTCCTCAGGGCGCTTATCGAAGCGGGCAGCGGTGGCGGCGCGGGCGCAACACATTCAGCGAATTTGCAATGCGCGATATCCCGCATTACCATAAACAGTATAAGGCGGAGGGCACGCCGTCTATCGCGCTAAGACATATAAATTATTCAAAATAAAGTATCGCTTAACCCCTGACCCGCTGCCGCGAGCCGCACGTTCGCCGCGCTACGCCATCGCTGCTTTTGTGTAAAGCAATTCTTTTGTCTTTAGAAGAGCTACTGATGCTGCTTTTCTAAGAAGGATTTAGTTAATAGCCTTTCTTCACGCTTCTACATATCCACATAACCTAGCTATATGTAAATTTCACGAACTACCGATAGTTACCGCTAATGTTCATTTATTTTTAAAAGTTTTTTCCGTTAAAATTGTAGAAAAGGTGGTTAGAGTTCTTATACATCACAAAAAGATACTTTCACTACTACAGTTCAAACTCATATATTTATCACTAGTAGTTCTAATTGTGCTAATAAGTCAATATTTATATAAATAGATTTTTATTAATATAATTTTAATAATCGATTTTAAATTATTTTGATTGAAGTTAAAGTTGGTTAGAGTTTTGCAAAAAACAACAACAACAAATCAAATTAAAAATCTATACTTAAAATAGTTGGAGGAGATTCTGAATTTAAGTGTATGTACATATATTTTTTACGGATGTTTGAGCAAAAAAGATCGAATTATAAACAAAAAAGACATCACGGATCTTTTTTAGATCACTTTTAGATCAGATTAGAAATTTTTGGTAAAATATTGGTGTATAAAAATTCAATTAGTCTATTTTGGTACAAAATTTTTGGCCATATAGTTGAGTCTGGTTGCGTAAGTATTAAGTTGGATTATCCCTTGATAATGGAACCAAACCATTTAACTTACACAAGCAGTGCCACAAAGAATTTCGCCACCAAAATATGTATAAAGAAATCAGATATTCAACATATGTATTTGAAATATTAAATTTATCGGATTAATAGGTATGCTAATATATCTTAATTGGGGTTCTTTATTATAACCCGTCCATTTAGTACTGTCGTGATTTTGAAGGTCGTAGATGTAATTAAGAGTGACTGATAATTTACAGCTTCGCGACGCATTTAAAATAGTTAAATACCTATCTATACTATTATTATAAAGCTGAAGAGTTTGTTGGTTTGTTTGAACGCGCTAATCTTAGGAAATGCTGGTCCG
>JAOPUB010000003.1:1301700-1319616 GCA_027564055.1 Neptis clinioides
GTAACTAGTACCAATATTTAACAAAACCGTTTACACAAATATACAAAATAATTACCATATGGATAAATTATTTTATTCCCTGTAAACAATATTAATTACATCATTATTTGCGACTATTACTATGATAATTTGAATAAATACTTATACTAGAAGACTCATAGACCAGTAGCTGATGAGGTCACCGAGAGCTAGGTCCTGGAACTCAGGCTTGGAACAACCTACACTTGTCCTGTTTGGGTTTAATGGAATTGTGTTAAACTTTACTTTGCCTGTAAGTCATTGTTTTAATAGAAGTCTTTGTATGAATGTGTAACCACAGCTCCCAAATAATTTGACCTATTTTGATGCCGAATTTTATGTGTGGGAACAGATAAGATCAAGATGATTTTTTTTTTATTAACGAATACGTGTGTTTGTCTTGATATCGTCATACCCTAATAAATAAACCTACTTTGGTGCAGTTCACTAGGTACCAAAATAGGTTTATTACATACATATTGGTTCATACTCAATATTTTAGGTGATTCAGAAGTCTCTTTCACCTAATCTATGTAAAAGTAAAGACTATTTGATGTGATTAACGTAGACAACAAATGAAAATCTATTTTTGAACCCATTAGTGAACATTTGCATGTTTCACGTTTATTTCATTAATAAATTAGGCCCAGAATATGATATTCATTAAAATATGAAACGACTCTAGAAGATCCAAAATTAGTTAAATTTTTTGTTAAAAATGTTTTATTGTCGTTGTTGGCTTATTACAAGACCTTGTATAATTTTAACCATTTTTAAATATCTATACTCTAAATATATGAATAATAGTGTACCGTAGACAATGTCTCTACATAGAAAATATTTAAGATATTACCTGAACTTGTGCGGTGTTGTCTATAACAGCTATAGAAGTCAATATTTGTTTTTCAAAATTTTTGTCAGTATCTCTGTCTGACTGTCTATCTGTATCTTTGTATCAGCATCACGATATAAAAGCTAGACCAATTTGCATGGCGTTCAGATGGTTTATAGCCTGATTTAGACAATAGCTTAGCTCTTACTTTATCCCAAAAAAAGTACTATTTCTATATAATAAAAGTGTTTTTTTTTCAAAATCAGGCCTTTTATACACGCATAATTTGTAATCTACATTATATCCGGATATATAGGTTATTACTACTTACTCCGGAAGAAGTTCAGTTCCTGTAGGATTAAACAGTTTATATCTTCATACCTTAACTTATGTGTTCATGTCTTAATACATCGAAACAAAATTTTAAAACATATATTTCGTAAACTCAAAATAATACTTATACAAAAATAAACATAATTCCTGTAGGAACGTGAGGTGTTAAGTTAAATAACAATAGCTGAATAAAATTTAATAAAACTTTTAGTAGTGAGAAGAGAGTAAGGAAGAGAGTATGAAAAGAGTAATTTATAAAAATACTAGCAAGTTTATATTTGACTTGACTGAGTGTTTGTTCGGTCAAGCATATCTTTGACTTATAACCAGTACAAAGAGATTGACTTGGAGCACGATATAACATGATTTATATAAATCTTGAATAAATATCATAAAATACTGAATAAATAGAAGAAGCCCCGCGGGTCAGTAGTTGTATATAAAAGTAAAATAAAATTGTGTGTTTTGAAAATATTTATTGATTCGCTTTAATAGTTTTCTTCTGGTTTCTCTCCGTCCCACCGCACAACTTTCTTGTTGTACCAAACAAACTCTCCCCGCAGAGAGTCGGGAGCGTCCAGAGCCAAGAACAGTGGTGCCTGGGCTCCTTCGTCGATAGTCAGAGGACCAGTGTGTGAGGTCAGCTCCGTGTCCACGTAGCCAGGGTGCACGGCGTTCACCTTTATATCTGGAAATGTTCATACTTCGATTATTAAAAATAGTGCTATGATAATAACATTTACCTTCACTGCTTGACCTTCCCATCTAACAAATAATTTATTGAAGTTAAAATGTTAACGAATAATATTATAACCCCTTTTATGAGAAATAGATGACATTGTTTTGTTAAATTATTAAAATACTTGGAAATAGTTTGGAGTACGCCACACTCACCTCGCTCGCCTAGGAGTCTCTGCTGTATCTTAGTCAGAGCAGTCAGACCAACTTTGGACACGACATAAGAGGAATCCCCCCACTCCGCCTTGTGATCACCTTTTCTCGCTGCTTCTATATATTGATTCATTAAATTAGAAAGCTCAGGAATCGTCAGTCTTGGATTTTGGAAAGCTTTCCGCAATCTGTCACTAGGAATGAGGCTCAGGTGACCACAAGAGCTGGAGACGTTGACAACTCTAGCTCCATCCCGCAGGATCGGGAACAGTATCTCGCAGGTGGAGAGCACCGAGAAGTAGTTGATGAACAAGGTCTGCTCCGCCTGCACGGCCACAGGGTCCGGCGCGTTGTGCTTGAAGGCTATCGCGGCGTTGTTTATGAGGATATCAATGTGTCCGTATTTATCTCTGATGTAATCACGGAATGCTATTATACTTGTACGCTCCAAATTACCTTTGCAAATCCGCCATTAAAAAAATAGACTGTCTCAGAAAGAGTATCATACAACCTATCATCACACATGTTATTAGAAAAGGATGAATATGCAAAGAAATTTACAGTTTTTTCTAATTGGTATGGATAGTTAAATAAAACACAGTAAAGTGAATCCCCATTTCTCTTAGTCAAGACATAACACGTGAACGGCTGGATTGATTTCGATAATTCTTTTATATTTATATTTTTTATTGTCAAGAGAAGGTTGTTATGTAAGAAAAAATTAAGAAAGTTTGACAAAAATTTTTAAAAATTAAGAAAACGCCCATTCTAACGTTTTCTAATGTAACCTTATCGCTGTCGAGTGTTGCCAGTATACACTTGTCTAATATAACATGTCTGGCGTATTAGTTAGAAAAAATATTTTTCAGTGTTCAGCTAATTTAGAAACATCTTGAAGTTATAGTAATACTAAATAGATTATATAATGTAATACAATGTTTATTTTTGTTTACGCAAACAAGAGATAAATTAGTTTACTTTACTTCTTACCTATTAGTAAACATTTCCAGATTTCATTTGTCGGGAGTGCTTTTTGAAATTTAGATTGAGGTTGATATTTATCCGATTATGCTTCTCCAAATAGGGTAATATATCTTTCAGTCTATTTATGTCGAAGCAAGATGTTTTCAATATAACAAGAATGTTAAAATCTCTCACTATTTTGCGTTTTCCTTTTACAACTACCATTAGTAACAAATTAACGATATATAATTAGTGGCATTCTAACTTTATCTTAAACTCATAGTGCCTTATAAAATTAAACTTAAATACAGGAATAATTATTTAAATATTGCAGGTGTTGCCAGTACAAAACAAAATTAAAATGTCTATCTTAAACGACGAATATAATAAAATTATAAATCGGCAAAACAAACATCGTAATAGTAACTTAAGAAATCTAATTAATACACCAACTTACATTTTGTCCAGGTACAACAAGTATGGGATAAAAACTGGTGATTATATATTATCAAAAATTATTAACGAACTACCTTTGGATATACAGATTAAATCCCTAACTAGTTTAAAAAATATTTGTGAAGTAAAAAAAATTCTACTTAAAACGTCCAACTATATATTGTAATATATCCACATCCACACTATTATATAAAGAGGAAAGATTTGTTTGTTGGATACGAATAGGCTCTGAAACTACTGAACCGATTTTGATAATTTTTTCGCCAATCGAAAGCTACGACATTTCCGGGAAAGGTAGGTTATGTGGTGTTGCCATATTTAAAATAATAAAAAAGATATGGTCATTTAAGTTTAAAAACTGACCATTTAGTAAATTGGGGATTACCTCTGAAAATACTAAACCGATTTTGATAATTCTTTCGCTGATCGAAAGCTCCGACCTTTCCGGATAACATTGGTTATGTGGTGTTGCCATGTTTACGACAATTAAAAAGATATGGCCATTTAAGTGTAATTGTGTAATTTGAACATTATCTCTCAGAGTACTAAACTGACTTTCATAATTCTTTCGCCGATAGGAAGCTACACTATTCCCGCGTGATATAGGTGGTGCAGTGTTGCCATACTTCGAAATCAATAAGTCATCGCCATTTTGTTCCTACTGCACCAATTTCAAAAATTCTTTTTCTGATAGGAAGCTACACTATTCTAACGTGACATAGGAGGTCCAGTGTTGCCATACTTTGAAATCAATATCTCATCGCCGTTTTGTTCCTACTCCACCAATTTTAAAAAGTTATTGAGAAACAACTACTACAATATTTCTGACGAACAGAAGCAATGTAGTGTTGCCACGTGCCACGGTTTTTTTATTAATAAATTGTTAGTTCGGTTCGTTTGAAAAAGTGTGCGCAAAACTCATCCTGATTGAATATGTAAGCATGTAGATAACAATTTTACTTTAAATACCCGAAGCGCAGCTCGAGGGGTCCGCTAGTTAATAAATAATAATCATTCGTTATACAACAATGGTAAAAAAGAGTATAATATAAAATTTAATACTCACAGCAAAAAATCAAGAGCTTTTAGTCAATAATAAGCAAACACCACTGGCGTTTCCAGTTTAATCCAAATTAAAATGTTTTATTGCTGTCACAAAGATATTTATATTTAAAATTATTAATTGTACGAAAACCTGTCACTTTAGGAATGTAATGGTAAACACGATTTTTTTCCAACCTCGTACCAGATAGCCTTGTCAATGGTATATACCTACAGCCAAATCTGAGCTAGAACCTTGAAGCATCGAAAATATAGGATGTGCTGTTTTGCATTGTTCACGAAATGTTTCTAACGAGATGGTTCATCGATAACAAAAATGATAGACATGCGTCTTTATATCGATTTTCATTGGTATCATTGCCGTTATATACATTAAAGGAATATATGATAAATAAAAAAGGTAAAATATTTCTTTCACTATCACAAACAAGCCATCTATTCAAGTACACCTGTCTATAAATGTGCAATTTTATTTCATAGACATTTTTCATT
Source organism: Neptis clinioides (assembly GCA_027564055.1). Taxonomy (NCBI): domain Eukaryota; kingdom Metazoa; phylum Arthropoda; class Insecta; order Lepidoptera; family Nymphalidae; genus Neptis; species Neptis clinioides. The sequence goes on from JAOPUB010000003.1 coordinate 1,306,748, forward strand.
GAGTTATTAGAATTTACTTCTTTTACCATTTTAGTAGGCAGTTAACGGAAATGAGAAGGTAAAAGTATCATTTTTACATAAAATGTAATATTCAATTCCATATAAATTAAAGGATAATCCTATAACCCTATCTACTTTTATTTATGCTATCAATTTACATTACTGTATGTACGTGATATGTAAATTGAAGTCAAATACTTTTTCTAAGTAAAATATAGAATTGAAAACTACCAAATAACTTAATGTCATGTTGTGTATTGTTAATAACCTTTTGGTTGATTTTCTCAAATAATGAGATAGAGACCTCTTCGCTTTACTAAGGAACAACCAGCTTTGTATTGAAAGTGCTAAAACTAAAAGTACATTTTTATTCATTTATTTATTCACTCACTCGCTAGCGTGCTCACTTCAGCTTGATCTATCCACTCTACTATTCAAGATGTGTTCTTCTAAGGGAAGTCTTTGTCTTTTTCTTCATCTTGTGACTACGTAAATACTACTAATAGTTAAATGAAAAAGTGCCAGGACAACTTTTCAGCACTACATTGTTGTTGATTGATGATTTTTCCAATTTATGTGATAGGCGTTAATCATTTCTGTAACAATGAGATGGACAGCGTGTGATTCGGGTCCGGTCCCGGGCGAGGCGTGGCCAATTGAATTGATAAGCAACTTTCTATTGTAATGTATTATGAAAATAATCACTTATAACAACTGTTATAAATAAAACATAAAACTTTGATTTCATTACATAATTTACTTCCAAAAGTAATATAGTATAGAATGAAAATACCATAGTTGAGGTAACTACTAACTACTCTTACCCATATTTAATATACGCTACATATGAGCTACCTAAACCTTGCATTTAGGCCGCAAACACCAGGCTCTTAAGAAACGATTTAATCTTAATGATAAGGATTCTCGCCGGAAGATTGTTGAAGTTAATCAAAAGCTTGTGCTTCTTCGTAATTCTTTAATTATTTACATCTATCACGTACGAAATAATATTAAAAATAAGTATGCTCTTTCGTGAATAATATAGAATCAATGATTTATTTTGACAAAAATAAAGAACACAAAATTAACATAATATTTTATTTTATAACTAAATAACAACCAGTAAGCTCATGCGGCCAGCAATGTTTGTGTGTATCGCAAATACTTAATCTTGTAACTTTGCTAAGATTTGATAGTTTCTTATCTTCCTTAAGGTTTTATGAACATGCATATATGTATTTTCCATTTACATTTATTTAAAACAAAATCCTACGTTATTTAATAAGTTTTTGAATTTTTTTCCTGTTCCAGTGTGAGTAATGAAAAGATTTCTACTAACTAGTTGTGTAACCAAGGTCATCATAAATAAAATATTCAATAAATAATTCAAATAATACTTTTTCACGTTAATTTTTTTAATATTTTTATAAAGTAAAAGTATTATTATGAACGAGTGATCATATTATAGTCTTTGTGATGAGTAAGAAAAATATATAGACACTGTCTTTAAATTCAATTTGTATTACAAACATTTTGAATATTTTAGTAAACAACTTGTAAGACACATTTAATTATTTATTACTAAATTTGTTTAAAAGCAAAGTCTGACAGCACAAGGAAAGATCCGGTTTTTTATTTTTAATTTTTAAATTTGATTCCTAAAATATCTGATTAGTATGCCCACTGAAATAAAAATACCTAATTTTGATTTTATCTACGTGCCCGACAATCTAAGTCCAGTAGGTTACGGATGAATAAGCTATAGAAAATAAGACGCCTAGTTGATATCCGGTGACTGATGCTGTTCTTATAAATATGTATTTAGTTTTATTGACCGAAAGTAAAAGTAAATTCATAAAGCCTAATGACTAGCGCACGTACATCACATCGATTACGGCGCTTATCTTTATCGGACCTTATACACAACAACTAACCGACAATAGCTTTTTGGTATACCTTAGTTTTTTACATCAGCTCTAATTAGTTACTTTATCGCTATATCTAGTGGCCAATATATGGAATAACATGTCATATGCATATAAAAATAAATAACGTATCTAGGAAGTGCTTAATATCTAAAATTAATTATTATTTGCACAATCTTTAATCGCTGGTCCGTTTTAATGGCTGCGATTCATCACACTCTCCGGTTTTTACTGTGTATCACAATCTGAATCCACTCAGCTGCAAGGTCGTCGAGTATGGAATAAAAAACGGCGCGGCGTCTCGTTTTTGCTCTATTTTTATTCGTGAAGAAAAAGAATATCAGAACGTCGCCGTTTTGGAAGTGCCCGACGCGACGCCGCACTAACTCGCCGGCGCCCCGCACCGCCACCGCTACAACTGGTCCATACAGGAAGTTGATCCAATTCGACAACAAAAGATTTATGTGTTTTTCTTACATTCTTAAACAATTCGACTTGATAATGATTTCAGTTTCTGTTGACGGATTTATCGTACTTCTAAAATACCTAGTATTTTACTTAGATAGCAACGATTTTGGAATCCCCCTTGATTTATTTTATTGTGGGCCATGGGCCATTGTGCTACACAACTTACAAGCGTTATGCAAAATACGAAGCGCCTCTCGATTCTGAGATACCTATCTATAAATAAAGACAACAGATCGTGGGATTGCGCAGGTGAACGGCGATTTTGATATGTTATTTTAGTTTAACTGTCTCTCTGTTGCATTAGGTCTCGTCTTCCGTTTGCACACACTAAATATATTTTTAGCAAAAGCTATATTACATTACTGTTTTATTTACTATTGTCCTAAATGAATAACAATGTGCTAAAACAGTTACAGATGTTACTTTCAAAAGCCCATTCGCAAAGCAATAAAAAGCGTCGATTAATAAGATAGGAATCGGAGAACGTGTTAAAGCGTTTATAATATTAAGCTTTCTATGGTGGTGCCATATCTTAATATGATCGCGTCAGGTCCCCTTCTGTTTATATCAACGTTAGAATAAAATATAATTAAAATATTATAGCTATTAAACTATTTTGATTTATGGATTTGTTTCTGCAATGATTGAATTAATGTCGTATAGAAACGGAAACTTACATATTATAAAATCTTTTTAATACCAAGAATCATAATCATCTATTAGGAATTAAAAAGATATTAATTGAATTATATTCTATATCTTACTAAGGAACAGAGCAGCAGATACTATTTTGATATGAAAAATATGTAAATGAATTGTAATACCAATATCTGTAAAAAAAAAGAGTTAATATAGATAAAATAAGCATTCTCTAGTTCTTGTTTGTGATATCTGTTTTTAAAAATTCGTACCTGATACATTCACTGATATCTGGCGATCAGCTAGTGGACCATGATCTTATTATGAGATTATTTCCAATTGGTATTTTTATTTACCTGAAAATTGTACTTAACTTTCCTGTTATAACTGTTTCTACACAATATTATGCTTTTTAACAAGCATATATTGTTATGTGACTATAAAATTTATTAAAATATCATTACGATTTTAACTTTAATTTTAATGTGCCATGTGAGATATTTATTAAAATTAAAGTTATAAAACTCTACTTTTAATCTTTAGTACTTTCAAGTGACCAAACCCATTGAGAATACTTTTATTGCGATCTTGATAGTGATAATCATTAAAATGCTTATAAATGCAATGAGTTACGTGATTCCGGAAGTTTTTAATTAATTTTTGATTAATCACCTGTTGAAAATATTACTTGTATCTTTTAATTTTGAAATCTAAATGATGCATCATTTTTAATATAGTAATACTAGGGAGCCGCTCCAGCTTCGCACGGGTGCAAATACTATTTGACTCGTGCTTAGAGATAACAAAAATTGTATTATAAAGTCTTTAATATTTAAAATTTTGAGTTTTCTAGAAGAAAAGTAATCCTAAATAGGTTTTTTCACTTTCAGGCTCAAAAGCTATGTGTATTGAAATAATAAAACTGTCGCTCAACTACAGATTAAAATAAATCACAAAAAAAATAATTAATAGATACATAATCCTAGTTTGTTCTTTTCCGTAACTGGTACGCTCCATATAAACTATGCCTATTTTTTTGTAACGCAATAGTTTGTTGGAGCCAATATGAATTGATTTAAAATTCACAATGCATTATAGCAGAGAGTTAGAGACAATATTGTTCGCGGGTCACAGCGGGAGATCGAGATGACATCTCTCAGCGTGCAACCTTACTTCTAAACTCGTGCGCCATTCTAAACATCACTACTCCTGCAACCTTCGGGCCCTAGCAATAGAGTTAATTTTTCATCGACGATCACATTTTCTATCAAATATCGATTCTATATATGACGACATAGAGTTCCGTTTAAAAAATATCAGCATATTTATTATTGAAAATAAAAGCGTAGATAAAAAAGAGAGATAGAGGCAGTTACAAAATTAAGCAACCAAATCGTTTTCGATTACAAAGTTCATTGTTTGATTCGCGACGTGATTTCTTGGAGTGGAGTCGCGTCGTCGAAGCGAGCACCGAGCAGTGAGGTGCGCGGCGCAAGCGCAGGGTTATCGGTTCGGGCGCCCGTCACGGTTCCCACGGAGAGCGGCATTTTAAATACCTATTTATCTATGTACGGCGACAGGACCGGTGCATTCTATTTGAGTAGCCTCTTCTGGATGGGTCAAGGATTCCTAAGTGATTGCGGATCCACGCTCGGCTGTGATGGCGACCGACCTGGCCTTGTACATACTCTTAGCCGTATCCTATTATTCACGGACCGATCGCAATACGCAAAAGGCCCATTTATTTATTATTCCTAGCAATTAATATATCATTGATTTATGTTACCTGTTAATGTAAATCGAGTTTTTGCAGACACAGTGGATGTTATCAATAAGAAATATAATCTTAATCACAATTGAGTCTAACATACCAGAACTAAAAACTTATTTTTTTAGATTCAATGTTAAAGCGGTCAAAAATAATTACTTCCTTGGTTAAACAACACTGCATATAGATATCGCCTTCACGTTCCTTCAGAATATATTATTGCGGAAGAATGTCGTATTAAGTGACCATTTATACAAGTTGTTGACAATCATCGTGATTCACATTCTACCTCGAATTCGGTGAAAATAGCATTGTGATTATGAGTTCATGTAAGGCAATGTAAGTTTTGTATAATGCCACACCTTATTTTAATGCTGAATTGAAAGCTTAGTTACCAAATTATAGTTATACCAAATATAACCATACCAAAGTATAGTTGTGTCGTTATTACAACAAAAACAAACCGATCAAATAAATCATTTTTTACTTATCTGTATGAAATAATAAATATTAAGTTATATTTTACAAGTAGTTCAGCTTTTAAGCCTTTATATAAATGCGATAAATATGTTGCGTAACTATGTTTTAGTATTTATTTACTTCACGATTTTGAGTATCGCGTTGAAGTCTTTTGTAAGTAAGTTTTATGTATAGAGGTAAATTTTCGGGAACAAATATTTATGGTATTTTATTCTAAGTAACGCATTTAATAACAAAAAGATAACTTATTTTAGTTTATTGCCACTAACCAGGTGATCGAAAATTTAAAAGGAAGTTGAGCAAAAATAGCTATAGAAATAAATATTTACTATATAAGAGCTATATTGCAAAATAACACGTAAATGATAATGTTAACATGCAATTTAGACAGAAAATGACTTTACTTTATATTTCAAGTTTACTTTATATTTAGTATACACTTTTCTATAAAAAAAATTATAATTTATCTTAAACTTAATCTTATATAAAACTTTATGAATAAAGAATTTTTTTTTAAATCATGGCAATTTAGCCTGAATTATAAGTTATGTAAGCAATTATATAAAGATATTTTTATAAATAATACCAAGACGGTAAAATTAGGAATAATTTAACTCTTCATTGTATGTCATATTACTAAATTTGAGATATTTTAAAATGTTTATAATGTCAGAATTGCGATTCAGAGGAGATAAGCAGCTAGTATTCTTGCCACCATTTCACGCGGACAAGTCTTATACTTCAACGGTACACGGATATTCTCATCTAAGATTTGCACTTGGTTTAGATAAGGTTTAATTTTGTGATTTTTTACTTTAGTTTTAAGATATCGTGTGACTATATTTATATATATTTAGCTTACTTCTTTGACCCCAGCTTTCCCCTTAACGTGTTAAAGTGCAATAAAACTGATATTTTATGCATCGACAAGTGAACATACAAAAATCACTTCTGGTGACGATAATAGCAGGAGCGAGAGCAGTACTAAAATATTTATTTTACGAGAACTTGTCTAATAAAATAATCGTATAATTTGGTGTTTCAGACTGTTAACGTTGTACTCAATTTTCTTCACTTATATTATATTTATTATTTATATGTATTAAACCGTTAAAGTTACTATAAATATTTCAGGCATCCTTCCTAAATCGAAAGGCCGTAGAAATTTTTTTCATGGCATATATCAGAATGACCAAATTTTCTTATGGTTAAAAAATGATTATAATAGAATCTTGCTTTATTTCAGCGAAGCAAGTAATACATTAGCTAATTTTATAATTGGTATAATAAATGGAAAATAAAAATTATAGAAAATTACTCGTTACACTATTTGATTCCAGATTCCTTCTTGAAATCAGTCTGACTGAAATTGTATAATATAAATTAAGTTAATTAACGAAATTAAATATTTTAAATATGAGAGTTATATTTATCTATCTTTTTACGGTCTATTTTGAGAGGCAGCTTAGAAACCTGAAAGTGGCATAGGCTATTTTTTAAGTTGCAAAAACGTTAAGTTCCTACAGAATGATAACGATAAAACATAATATATCAAATTTAGTGTTTGAAAAATCTATAAGATTTTTCAAAAATAAAAGAAATATATAAGATCGTTTAATTATATAGAGTTAAAAAAATGAATGTTAACATCGTCGTTTAGTTTTAGAAATAATTAGCTTGATCGATGTTTATTATTAAAAAGTTTTTATTAAAAATTTAGTTTTTATAATAATAGCAGATAATATGGCGTAAATAAGTGTAGAGGTACTGACGATAATATACCAACTATACCATAGCCAAAGTGGAGAAAGAATCGACCAAAAACAAACTGAAATTAGGTTCATCACTACGCTGATTAAAATATTCAATTGCGATTTATTCACTTAAATGCTTCACATTAACTAACAAATACGTGCATACAAATATTTTAACACCAAATGACACTAAAATAAACCACGCCTTGTTTACATTTTTAAATTTAAACGAAAAATAAAAATGTAATATAACTGGAAACCCTAAAAAATAATTTGTATCGACAGAAGTCAAGTGTTTCCTTTCGATCAGTGAAAATTATTTTAATTTTCAAATAACACTAGTTATCATGAATTTTGAAGGAAGTTGCCTCTCCTTTATTTTTAAGAATTAATCACCCATTTTTAGATATTTACAGATAATTTTGAAATTTAATCAGCAACGTAAAACTGACGAGACGAAACTTCATAATTTAATGCATTTTCGATAGTTAGACTTGCCCTTCTTGTGTTAACTTGTGTAATTTAATTAACAAAATAATATTTAATCCCATTTTCATTGATAATAAGCATTATTTAAACTATTAACAAAAATAATAATTTGTAAAAAAATATTTTAAAAATGTATGAAATAATTTCATAAAGCTTGAAAGCTTTGTTTTTATATGTCAATTTCTGGTTACTAGGCTTTGTTGAAAACATTCTTTACCGAGATTGGACAGAATATGGTTGGGCGAATCCAAAACGGCGTGTGATGATTTCTGCTAAGTTATCTTAAGAAACTTTTGCCCAAAAAAATTTATTTGAACATTAAAGAGCTAGAAGAGTTCAATTATACGATTAATGTAGAAGGTAAACTGTAAAGTAAGTGATAAGTGTAAACAGAAAACGGAGCCACCGCGCGAGCTGCGGCCTTACCGTGGAATAAATGGTGTAATTAAATGAAATTATTATAATTTTCTTAGCATTTTAAATGGATGTCCAAACATTACGTTCTTTCGTTAAATGTTTTTTTATTTCCCTCAGTAATAGCTGCTTCACTTATTCTTAAAATATTTTGAAGAGTCTTAATGTAGATTTCAATTTAAATTTATGTCAATGTAATTTAAAATCAAATTGCTGAAATGTTTTAAAGTTCTCTAATGAAGATGGCAACTTAAAGAGATATTTTTGGATTATAAAGAAGGAAATTATTTTAGTTATTAACTTAAGCTACAATCTTTTATTGCCTGGAAATGCAAAAGGTTTATATATTATGTACAGATTTACTAAAAGGTTTTTAAAAGTAACGGAAAGTATAACAACAGTTTTTACGTATTTATTAAATTTATTTATAGATAGTTATTAGTTGGTACGTTTATATGTACCTATAACACGTATAATATCTTTTAAGATATAATTCATATTCAATCAAAGACAAAAACTTTTAAAAACCATTATCTGTATCAGTCCATTATGGATTGGAACAAATGATACTGCTTAAAGCCTTTTAAGCGGTTGAATCGTGAGTCGTCTCGAAGTAATTAACCAAAGCTGACTGTACCCAATGACCGCCTTGACACAAACACTAGACAAAATAACGCAACATCTTTTTCATATTACTAGTGACATTCGCTCGCTTAAATATGTAAGTTTAGATCAGTAAATTAATTACTAAAATTAGATCAGATGATCTAGAAATTACCTTTAACTAACAAACTGACCATATATCTGAATGAAATGCCCGTTTATGTAATTAAATGGCCATATTATTTTCTTAAGTATAAAATTTATGTCCATCATGAGCGAAGGTTTTATCATAATCGGAACTGAAGTACTTGTCAAACTCACAAATAGTTTTTAATATTAATCTAATGAAATAAATATTTGCTAGCAACACTGTTGATGACGTTTGATTGGATAGTAGTTCATATTGCTTAACATCTGTCTCGATTAATTAAGATAGTAATAGTAAAATGTGGAAGTAGTGTAGTGTCACTCTTATTGAGAATTACTAATTAAGTTAGGTACCGAGGCTAAAATATAAAGGCGGGAAAATGTGAATAATGAAAAGATCCCGTAAACCTGTTACTGGAATTCTCGTCAAAAGTGCATGTTTTTATTGTTTTTTTAAGTGTTACTTTCAGTACAACTCATTTATTGAATTTAATATATTTTTAATTGTTAAAGCTAATTATGTATTGAGAATTAGTATAAAGCTCGTATATTGTATACTATTTAAGCAGATATATTAACGCAAAAGATAAACATTTTTGGGAGTCAAAACAAGATGCAAATTCGAAAACAAAATGGTGATAAAATCGAAATCCTTGCCATTTATATTATAAACAGTTTGCTCTTTAGTACTCGTAATTGCCCGAAAAGCTTTTGGATGTAGTGACAAATTACGCGATAAGTGTATCATTTCGTTGAACATTCGAATTTATTTAAGAAATTTAGTAATTTACAGCCCAACTATATTTTAAATTATGGATATTTAAAAAAATACCCAAAAATATTCGATTCGCCTCACTGTTTTTTTGGTTTTATGTTTAGAGTTTTAGAGGTTATAATAATTATTGTAAAATCATATTGACTATATATTATAATTATGTCAATAACATTGACGTTTATAATATATTTAATTATTCATATACTGTTGTAACATAATTCCGTCAAAACTATCAATGCCTAAAATTTAAAGCAAATTATTTTATTAAAAATATGTAAATAAGACAATAAATTTATTTTGAACAGACTAACACTATTTGATCATTTGCATTTTATTTGGCCTAATCGGATGTAGTTGTAAGGCCTATTGGTTTTAAATCTCCAGCGCGACGGATGATAAATTAAATCTATGACACAAGTTAATTTTCGAAGATAATATGCGTAGATGCATACATCAATGGACTGCATTTACGCCGTTCATAACGATGACTATAATCAACATTATGGTCTGATGCAAACATTCTGAATAACCATTAGGCTGGCTTTTCTGAAGCCAGAGAATGGTTGAGCCAATTTAATCGCGTACCTGTTCGGTACTTCCTTATACACGTAATAACGTTTGGTTCGAATGGGTAAAGCTATTAGCCGAAATGATTTCTTTTATCGAGCACGCCGCAAGATGTCGCTGTAGAGGCGGCGAGATGAACGTGTGCGATACTATTCATTAAGCGGCGGCAAGCTAGGCTCGCGTCAAATTAGTTGGGACCGCGGTTAATTAGACGGAACATCGGCACTCGGTACTCGCGTCCGCGCGTCCTTCCACAGTTTGCGCCTAGTGCCGAGTTGCCAACCTACGACCGGGTTGCACAACTTCAGATCATTAGTGGAATCTTGAAAGTTGAATGCAACATTTTCTTAACACGTTTATCTCCAATAGTCATTAATAGATGCGCAAAATTAACATTTTCAATGCTGAATAACTTGTATTTGAATTCCTGTTTAAGTTATTACATCCTGGTTTATGAAACAAGCAGTCGGGATCCACCGATAAAATTATAATAATAATATCGAATATCAATAATATTTTAATTGGATTTTTGAAATATAGCCATGTTACTTTCGTTTTGTTACGTAAAACTTTTAACAACGTTATCTTTCTTTAAATGTAGACGGGACCGGATGGCATTATTATGTTTAATTAAGACAATGAGTAGGATCAGCTGCTGGCCGAGTCAGACACGAGACAGGCGCACGCGAGCGGCTGCACCACTAGACACACGCGGGACGAGCGCGTGCCTAGGCTGCGCCTGCTCCAGCGTGCAACGGGACTCCTGTGTTTCGTAATCTTCTTTTTATCTACGCTTAATTATTATCCTGGAGTAACATTATTTTAAGCAACAAAAGTTCAAAGCTCTATGTAAAGCACCAAATCTTCAAATACTTATAAATATAATTTTTATAAAATTTCGACATATTCCTATTGTTTTCTTTTAAAATATAAAATTAATTCTGCTAATTGCAATAATATGCAGTTTTTAATGAAAGCGAAATTTAGAAGAAGGAAAAGAAGAACTTTTCATTAGGTTTTATCAAAATATGTCCGTGGTTTCATGATTATATTACGAACGTTGTAATTGAAATATGTTTATAGTATATTAACACTAATAATCCCCACGGTCTATAGAGTGATTAAAAATTGATCGATTGTAATTGTAACGCCTCATACGTCTTCACCTATTTAACAGTCACACTTTAGAGCTGCCGCTGCTTAAACTTTACTAATTATTGTTACTTTTATTAACTGGTTCTTATCAGATTTAGCTACTTAAGTCATACTGCATATTAACATATTATCGAGGGCTTTGTATTTCAAAATAAACAATTTTACCGACCATGTTCATCCTCTAATATACTAGGGAATATTATGTTTCCTTTAAATTACTTTTAAATATCGCTAGGAAATTTGTAGCGGCTCTTTTTAGAGTAACAATTACCTTCATTACATTCTTAAGACAAAATTAAAAACAGAAAATTGAGCTATACAACCCTTTAATAAGCAAATATAGCTACAGTACGTAATATCAAATTATTGTTGATTAAAGTACGTTTTGTAAATACCTACGTCTAGAAAATGTATCCGTATTATGGAACAATTAGCGTAATTACGACAACGGTTTCAAGAGCAGGTGTAAAGCGCGACAGCGACTCATAATTCCTAGTAACGGACTTGGCTTAAGGCTAAGAAGAACTACTAAAGAGTCAGCCATCATCAACTCGAAGAGTGTTGGAGGTGGTGACGGAGAGAGTATCATCAGCTATCGTCAAGGAGCTCACCCACACTCTAGCAGTTTCTAGAAAACGTGCCAATGCTAATGCGAGTGATATTGTTGCTAATTGTAAGGATAAGGTAAGTTATTTCGTCCGCCATATTGGATTTATAATAAATTTATTTTTCGTCTTCCACCTCACGCTGATAATGTGAAACAAATATCATAATTTTTCACTTTCAGTAAGTAGCACACCACCTTGGCTCGTCCGCCATATTGGATTTAAAATAGATTTATTTTATTTTTGTAATCTTTATAACAGATCCTTTCATTAGTTACTCATATCATTGGCGTATACAAAAATAACTAGTCCGCAATTTTGGGCCGTCCGCCATATTGGATTTACAGTACATTTATTTAATTTTTCGTGTTCTTTTTAACAGATAGTTTCATTTGTTACTCCTATTATGGTGTTAAACAAATATATTATAGTCCGCCATCTTAGTGGCAGTTCTTATTATGGGATGGTTTCGGTGGGTAGGTGGAAAATTATGAATCAGCATACAAAATTCCAGAATATTTTTAATTGGACATACTAGTGTGGGTTAGAAAGATCAGATCTATTTGGAGACGCTCATGGAGTCCATATAAGAGTAGCTGCAAGGTTGGTGAAAGGATAGTAACGTCTTGATGAAACCTTTGGGGGTGGATACATGGGAGATGATCCACGGTCTTGTAATAACGAAGATTTAACACTTTATTTACACTCTAGATTTAACCTCTCCCCCCCCCATCAAATCTAGTGCTAGTGGACTTTAGGTTCTCGCTCAGGATATTCATGACTATTCTTCTCTTTTTAGACTTAAGGAGTCAAGACTAGAACTGGATTTGGGAAGGGGGAGGGCTTTGCAAAGTAACTTAAGGTTTTATCTATTAAAATAAAATAACTTTGGGTTAATAATAAAAAATTTCTTACAGAGTACCCTCCTAAATTCCCTCCAAAAAATGTACACGGAACATTTAGAGAAGTTACGGTCAGATTCATTAGAATCTTGTAAGACTACTGTACGGAACAGAGTATCGGCTGCTTTGACAGCACTCCTACCGACTGCGCCATCGCCGCTTCACGCTGTTGCGTCAC
>JAOPUB010000003.1:1331084-1342006 GCA_027564055.1 Neptis clinioides
TGGAGAATCACGCGGATGAAGTCACGCGGGTCTAAATAATTTTGACGTGCCGAGAATAATTGACGTGGTAACCTGTACAAAGCCTTACAAGGGGGGTACATAATTTTAAAATATTTGGAAATCAATATATATTTATTTAAATGACATAAAAAAAGGAAACAAAACTTCCTATTTAACTAGGTATACTCGCGTAAAGGGAAAAAACTGTGTTCCCTGTTGAAGAATGGTACCTACGAATACGTTACTTCTGTAACAAAAAAAATGCAATTTTTAAATTGTCCATTTGTTTCAGGTTCTGAAAACGTGTGTATATACATACATAAATTGCTCACTTCATTGTTTAGCAAAAGTCTAGGTTTATTATTTAGTGATTTTAAGGATCTGAATCGAGAAACTTTTGCCGCCGCCTCAGTAGTTGCAAAGGCTACAATAATGTTTGTTTTTTCTTGTCAATTATGTATGTCTGCGTAATGGAATATTCAATCTATCGGCCAATCACAGGCGATCAATACAGCGGAAGTGATTACTATTTAGCCAACTATGAATTACTACCCGCAACTGACTGAACTGATCTACCCGCCGATATATATTTAAAAATGACAGCTCTATGGTCAGGATCACGACATGAAACTAGTTTACACTGTCACAGTGCCATAGGTACTGTTTTGACGAGTGACATAACTTTATTGAGACTGAGGGTATATACTGTCTTGTTATAAATTTTTACGTAGGTTTCATTGAATTTAAATAAAAGGAACAAAGAAACTTGGCCAAATTTAATCTATCTTATCACGTTTATATTCTAACTAGTCGATCCTCCTTTGCTTCTTTAAGTCAAAACATTTTTGTGAGACAATTAATCTCTCCTGTCGTTTTAATTTTAAGATTATACTTTAGGTTACACCTGCAGTATCACAACTGTAAAAGCATATCAATCTCGTGAAATTGGTTTTATGTGATGCTTGTACCTACAAATATAGAAACTGACAAATGGGCAAACAGATCCAGCCGGGGGCGAGTCAGGGAGTCAGTGGGGGTGGTTACAATAGTAGTATAGCATGTTATGCCTACATAATTTTTTTTTCCATTCCAACCTGACATCGTATTGTTATCTCTAATAGGGGCTACGTTTGCAGTACATTCGAAATCTAAAAATCTCTGTCTCTCTCTCTGACAACGATAAAAATTTAACACTCCCGCGAAATTCTCTCCAACAAAATTGAAACTTTTTAAACTTGACAATGTTGCTATATTCATAATATCTTAGGAAAATGTCTGCACCAAGTCTCCCGGGGATCAAGTATCCCTTGTTTCCTCTATAAATAACGTGAGTTTAAATATCATATTTGAATATGATATTTTTATCAACAGAAAAACAATAAAATAACAATGAATGTATAATTGCAATATATGCAAATGAATTTCAAAATAGTTTTCGACTATTTTAGACGAGTACAAAAACACTTGTTTGTCTACGTTCGTCGCTTTTCCTTTCCTTTTTTATCGCTATTTTAGATTAATGAATGTGTTCCTTAACAAATTCTGATTATAATCGGTACTTGATGAAGTATTATATAGATATGCAAAGATCGTGATGTCTTGAATATACAAATCCATTTTAAAAGCTTATATTTAGTTTCACGTATACTTCCGTCTTTATACTATTCAAATCTTTCAGATTTAATTTAACTGACATATCGGTTTTTCATTGAAATTTTGAATTCATAATTATAGTTATAGTTGTTAATACATGTAACTGTTCTGATGGTGGATTGGAAGGTGGGCTTAGTAAAACAACGCTCTTTCATTTACAAAAAATAGAATCTTGTTTAAAAGTCTTGTTCTAGATACACTTGCATTTCTAGATAACTAGTAGTTCAAAGAATTATGTAACAACTCTATTAAAGTCAAAAAATGCTATCAGTAGTATAATCAAGTGCTACTGGAATGGGGCAAACAAAACAGATAAAAGGAAACATGTAAAACACCGCAGCATCAAAATGATGTTATCAAAGATTTACGCTTGTCATTGTGGATAAAACATCAAAAGAAATATACCTACGTCTTACTTCATTACTTAATCGCGAAAACATAAAGATTAATAGCAACCTTCCCTTAACGGAGTTAAATTCATATCATCAATCATATTTTGTATGTACGAAGGTATTTTAATGCATGCACGAAATTAAAAGAATTTCCTTCAAATAATATGACCCGGATTTTATTAAGACAACTCGACCAAGGCAGTGTAACGTAATAAGCGAGAAAAATTTTACGAGGTATTCATTATCGGACAATGATCATTATAAAGCAGAAAGACTTTTATGTAAAGTACTTATCTGTCTCCAAAATGTTCGAATATTTTAAGCTATGGAAAATATTGAATACAGCTGTTCGAGTGACCTTATTTAAATCGAGGCGACAAGATAAAAACTTCTCAATTAACTCGCCTATTTTATGTTTATTTGGTTCACGTAATAACAACGCAAAACTACAATTTTTAATAAAGCAATAGTCATTTAATAAATTTATTTATTGAATATTATGTACAGATTTATTAAATTGCCTACACGTAATTGTTTACTGTAAAATAAACGGACACGTAAAATGGACACGTAAAACGAAATAAGACCTTTTTTATTTTAATAAAACATAACTGACATGACTTTTTTAAATCTTTTTAACTCATTTTTATTTTCAGTTTCCTTTAAACAGTAATAACGATATTAATTATGGAATATAATATTTTTTTAAACTATTAAATGAAATCGCTTGTTATCAAATCCCGGCAAACAATAAAGACAAATAAAATAAAGATAGCTTTCCTTGGATTTATCTGTATATTGGGTGACATATCTAGTAACATTTATATATTTTTTTAATTCTATTAGGTACAGGTCATACTCGTGATGAACAAGTGCCAGGACACATAGTTTAAATATAGTTTTTCTCGTTTGACAGATTTCGTCATATGGATATCGGGCTGATCAGTTCGAGTGTTTAAAAATGTTTTTATTTTGATATAATCGTATTAGGAAAGAAAAAAGAAAATATTTATTATCATGGGAACCTGATATAGTACACCTGCTTCATTTCCCTGGCATTCTAACCACAAAGTCAATGGTGATAATTGTGCTTCAATGGTAAACCGAAACGCTCCGCTCTACCGCACGTGTTTAATAACCATTAAAATAATTACTAGCCGGTTTTATATGAAGTTAATTACAATAATAAGGGCGGTTGCGGCCACTCGATACGCCTCACTGCGCTATACTAATTTGTGATGTCCTGTAAACGTCCCCTAATAAATATTATTATTAATAATGTTATTTATTTTTTGTCACGCTTAAGTAATTCCTAAAACATATCTATTCATCAACAAAATAAAAAAATGGTCCGACTTACACTCCCGCTGGTATAATTTTTCTAAAGCCCTTTTTTCAATATCAAATGTATTTGGATTTGGAATGTTATTTAAAGTACATAATTTGCGTCTTTTCTTGCTCTACATAGACGACATTCACGTTTAAATTATAACAATCACCAAAAATAATTCACCTAACATTTTATTAGAAAAAGTTGTTTATTAAAAAACCTATTTTATTTTACTCTAACTATTAGACAAAAACTACATTAACAACACGTGATGTAAACGAGTATCGCTGCCAAAGCTTGATAATAATATCCAATTTACACTGGATTGAACCGAACGTTTCGAGGCAACTTCTTCTGCATGAACTAACTATAATATACCAATCATTACAAGCCAAATATTATTATAGTCAATATTATGATCAATTACCCTTCTCTTTTTTCTGCAAATAACAACACATTCAATATATTCACTCTCACCTCATTACTGGTTAATCTTATTTTAATGAAATAATTTTTAATAGTATGTGATACAACATTACTCCCATATATTATGTATGGCGTAGTCTGTGGTGTATGCAACAGTCATTTAGTCATTATTCCGGCAATTTATCAGACGTTGCGTCGCCCTTTACCCGAAGCCGCAGATGAATTTAATTTGGATTTAACGGCGTCAGTATTCAAATTTATGTAATCAATCACAGGATTGTTGAAAGTGTGCGATACACGACGATTTCTCGGCCAAATTTGCATCATCATTGTAACGAGGTTATATGTTTGTTGCACCCACTCTATGATGAGTTCTTTACCGCTTAACTGGTTTTTATCTCTTGCGTAGTTTACTCTAAACATATACTTCTACTGCTAAGCTGGTAATTCCTATTCCCTATCAAAGTGAGTTTTGTAATTTTTTACAAAAACCAAAATCAAATCAAAAGTTTTTAGTCCCCATCTTAGGTCTATAAATGTGAAAGTTTGTACGGTTGGATGTTTATTACTTAATCACGCGAAAACGGCTTAAGGGATACTTAATAACCTGGACTAACTAATATATGCCACTTTTATCAATGATGGAAAAGGAAGGAAGGAAAAATTGAGTACTTGTGGGATAATGATAAACATATTTAATGTCGTAAAAGGCGTAGGTTGAAGTACAATTTAAGATTTATATTGTTAGTTTGTCACAAGTTGAGCTTATACATATTATATGTAAGTGTATAAAAGGTAACTACAAATAATCCTATTTTTACTATAGTTAAACGTTTTAAAGTATCACAGATATACTTTACAATTTTATGATATTAGATTGGATTAAAGAGTAGAGCATGCAATAGCTAGATCATAAGCGTAATCTACTTCATACTCGTTTGTGAAGCACCCGCCTCGTTCATATGATACCACTCAAGATCCTATTATATTAAGTACAACATCACCATGCACTTTATTTCAAAATGCTAAATGACTGCAATATATCATTGTTTAAAATGAAATTTTCTTAGAACTTGAATCTCATTCAAATGTCAGATGAATTTTATTTTAATCGAACCTTTCGGGGCATAAAATAATATTAAGCGTATTGCTTAATAAAATTAGATTTTTTCCACAGACATGTGTTGTGATTTCAGTCGTACTAACATAAAATATACCCAAAAGTATTAAATATATACTTAGTGGATTTTCATGAGAATATATAAATGAGAAATTTTTTTTTTATAACCTAGTGTTCGTGGGTAGTTAATGTTATTGAACCGCCAGTGGGTATGTGTAGAATATTGAGGATCAATTTCGGGGCAGTCGAGCGACGATGGATACTCGCGTTAACAGGAATGTAAAGAGAGTTTGGTGTTGCTGAGGTGTGGCATTTGTGCCGTGATCAGATAAATGGTTTTAAACTACAGTAATGATATAGCGACGTCGAGCAATGAAGGGGAATATAGTATGCTCCTGGATGACAAGCCCATGTGCATGTTATAATCATATTATGTATGTATTGCTGGATCTACATGATAGATAGATATTTTTACAGATGGATACAAATGGATATTGTTACTCATGATAATCTAATACTTCAAAAAATTGTCTATCGGTAGCTTTTTGATATCTGTACACAGTGATTGTAAAAGTAAAGCACAAAATATATATTGTAGTTTTATTACATATGTAGATATGTTTAAGAATTACAAATTAACGTTCAACATCAGAAGTAGCTAAAATAAGCCTTATATATGAATTGTTATTTTAATCAGTTATGTTTAGCAGTACGTAGTTAACTGAACTCTGACACTACATTTCTAGATAGAAGTAATAATAATAATACAAATAATCGGTATAAATACTATATAACATATGAACAAAAAGATATGAATACATAGATAATGTATTTAAATACCGATTGGCAAACTGATTCCCGTAAATTAGACACTAAATATATGTTTCTTAATTATTAATTATTGTAATTAAATTCTTCGAGTACAAAGTATGAGGCAACACTCGTACCCAGATATAATGTAGGTTAGTTTATATGTTAATAAGAAATTATTTAAAGGCCATGCAATATTTGTGGTGATGTCACTTAAGTTTCAAAATAGGTTATTATACTTTATCTCTTGTTGTCGTAATTCTACTATAAATATAACATAAAATATCTTAAATTAAAAATCCATTGCGTTCGTGTTAGTTTTAAAACACTAATACTTTGAAATTATATTTAAGTTACATTCTTCAAGATTTCATTTCGCACTCGCTTGATGATATTTCTATAATTACACTAACGATTGGAATTCGAAACATGGCATGAAAAAAATTAATATGGGATATTTTATTCGATATTCTCCTTCTTTTAGTGTAGTATTGGAATTTAAAGTAGTAGAAAAAATAACTCGTACCGAATATAAAATGGCTTACTTTTCTCAGAAAGTTTTTAACATTTGCTTTCAGCTTGGATTGAGACTGAATATTAACTTCTTCTTTTAAGCAAAAAAAAGCGTTATCTTGTATTCAGTCTAAAATATACTACGCTATGTATATGTAAATTTTGAATGCTATAATTTGATGATCATATGTGTCTGCTCTATTTCGAGAATGTTTGAGAACAATGACGCGAATATATTTTGTATGATGATCATTCCGCTGGAAAGTCAGATCATTGAATGGACACTTATCTCAATAAATGAGGTATTATTCGAACCAAGCCGTTTCACTTTAGGCGTACTTATCTATTACTACATTGTCCTATGCATCAGTCAACTATAATCTTATCTGCATATCGTGGGAGCCAATACTCGTGACGAGTAGAACCGTTTAAATCAATGCGTTGCGGTCACTTCAGTTACGTACGAGTCATTCTATAGTTTATAGCATATCATATATCTAGTCATATAACAATAAGATTGGCAGACTCATATTCATAAAGCGTCGAATGAGTGGGATGACGCATGTACCTTCCGCTCCGATACTCACTCACTTAGACATTTCGCTTCCAGAACGTCAAGGAAATCTAATTGTCTCAAGTTCTATTGAACTTAACGGTAACTTAAAAGGTAATACTATGATATACATATAATAAATTGTTACTCGCAAATGTATGTACAAGTTGTTTTTAAAAAGTTATGGTGAATGAAGTATATAAAGGGATACAATACATTTTATTTTTATTTTCTTCAAATAAAAAATAACAAATAGAAATGGATTTTTCAGAGCCTAGATTATTCTAGAAGAATAGAATGTTCTATAAAAATGTATAAATTTAAATTTAGGATGGACAGATGTTATTCACACAACAAAAGTTTAACGGATTTAAATATGACTTTAACAGATGTCATATTCAATTATTAAAGTTCACAAAAATAAGATTAATGTGAGGAATCTTTGTACAACAATAGAAGCTAATTCATTTTGAATTTATTTTTCACCTTGTTTGAATTTAAAAATATTTAATCAAGTAAAGATAGAGCGGGTAGACTAGTCTTTAATATAATTCAAACTAAATGTAACTAATAACTATATTTGCAATGACTAAACGGTAGCAACCACTGCGTGGCAACAGCCCCGTGAGAACCGAGTAATTTATCTGTCTAATCTAATCTATCGGACCGAGCATTCGATACTAGTTGTTTCTTACTTAGGATCTACCTAAAATAAACTGGGAGTGCCTATAACTTAATATCATTAAGACTCGAGCGGAACTCGACTCGCTGAACTTCGAAATCTCATTTTGGAAAGCCTTATATGTTGAATATTGCTCAATAGAAACAAAAATGGTTATTAAGTCATTAGAACTAGATCTATGACTATATGAAATGTTTATCTGAATATATTAAAATATGTAGATGCCTCTTTTTCGCAATCGTATAATATTGCTTAATGTGGCACTGTTGTTATGTAAAAGACCACTATAGCGAAATGTTACCTATCATATCATCAATATTTTACATACTTTATACACAAAACCTATCTACAATATTAATTTACATTTTTCAGTGTAAAGCATTTCAATGAAAAATACGTGAAAATAGTTTTCCTAATTTAAATATTTTTTTTTATTTCAAAGAGAATAAAAAAAATAAATGTCACGCAGAAACAGACCAGAGACAAACATTTTCATTTATTGTGTCGATATTAAATACAATGAGTATTAATTGTGATTCTGTTTATTGAAATTTCTTCCCCATCAATAATAATGAGAAAGAAATAATCCCCATTAGTTCGCTTGTCTGGTTAAAAAGACTTTCGTAACCATCAGCAGACCATTTATTAGCCGGCTTAGTATTCAAGGATTAGGTCAACCGCCAGACATCACCGAGCTGGTTTAGGATTTCTCACACGAGATAAATACGTCTAGATAATTTTGCGGTTGATGACTAAGTGATTTTGCCTCTCTAAAATGATTTTAAATTTGGTAATCGGAAAGTAATAAGATTTTTTCTATTATATGACATCATATTTTAAACAATTTGAAAGCATTTACTTTAATCTTTTGTTTTATAGATTACATAAAATCTAGTATGTTACACGTGACTTCGTTGTAATACACAACACTTGTTACCATGTCGGCAGTTAAATCATAATGAACTAAAAAAGGATGGTTTGGGTACATACAAAAAAATTATTTCTTAGTGCTCTATTAAAAAATTAAGAAAAGCTATATGCAACATTTTCATGTTAATCAACAGACGTTCCAACCGCAATTCTGTCATGTATATCTATTCTTACAGACGTCTGCATAGTATATTACCATATGACAAGCATAATATTATCTATAATATTTTTTCTTATTTATAAAACAGAACATCCATCTCATCTCTCAAGCATTTCATAAAACAGAACATCCATCTCATCTCTCAAGCATTTCATAATCATCTCTATATAGTTTGAATGTTCAAATTTATTTTGAAATTTGTGTTACTTCGTCATAATTGGTACATTATGAAAACATCAATCATCGACGACCTCGCTGGCGTGGAGAATATTCCGAATCTACTTATTAGCTTGTCCTATATAATAACATGTTATCAAAAAATAATTGATAATTTATTCATACGGAAACAGTGAACCGCAAGCAGTTCTTTGTAAAAAGCGTATCAGACCGCACCCTGACCGAGCGCACTGACCTTGTTGCCTTAATGCACCCTAATTTCACCGCGGTCGGCGTAATGCATGCCGAAAACCGGCACGTCACTGCTTGCACGACTTGGCGATAAATTAATACTGTCCGAGTGCTCCCGAGACTGCACGCACGAACCGACTACTTCACAACACTACACAACCGCCCGACGACGCACGACGTCCTGGTGACGGCGGACATGACGGACGGTACGTACTACATTTTTCAAGCTCTTACAACATTCATTTGGGAATATGTGCATGGTAAAAAAACAGAAATAATTAAATGCAATCAGTACTGCACAAGCTTGTACTGCGGTTACACGTTACACGACAAAAGTCTAACTTGATATGATACATAAATGTACATTAATAATCTCATATAAATGATAGCATTATAAAAGTAACAAGAATATTTGTTTTAAAATATTTGTCGTTTTATTGCATTCTTCTTATAATAGTTATTGATTTATTATCTATGATATTAATACTACGGTTTCGTTGACATAAACTTCATGGCGGCAACGCATCGACGGTCAAAAAAGATATTTTTGTTTTGCCGATGATCATGGGCAACTCTACTAGGTTACTCGTTTAATCACATAATCAAAAAAATTAATACTAACTTATGTATGTATGTTTCAACTTTTAAATTTGACCCCTGATGATGAGATGTTATGCTAATCAACCATTTGACAATGTAATTAACACATTAGCCAATTACATGGTTTTGTAGAGATTGAACTTATTTGAAATTCGTTATGGTATTGAAATCACAACAATGATTATTATCTTCTTGTTTCAAATGTGAAACTAAATTGTTTTTATTTGTTTGTTATTTTTTTAATATTTTGATGCCAATAAATTAATATATTTAGGATTCTATGCTTACCTTAACCTTTACTGATCTATTACCCAAATAGACATAAGTATAGTTAAACAAAACGTCTAAAGTGATGGATCGTGAGAAAACAATTAATTTGCAAATCATAGACAATGTATAATCATGCTTACGCTCAATATTAAAACTAATTTGAATAAAGTCCACGTATTGCCTATTCACTCGTAGTATTGACAGTGTCAGCAGTAAATTCCCGTTCTAAGTTATAGCGAGTGGAGATGGTCTATGGTCTATACAAATGGATTGAGCTGATTAGCGAAAGCGATTGAATCTTAGGCCGAAGGGCAGATAGCTGATAAGGCGACGTCTGCGCATGCGTAATTAGAGATAAACAGAAAATAATTGGACGCAATCACGCGGTATAGGAACGTCTGGGCGGTGCCTGCGAGCCGATTTACAAGCGCCGCGCCGACCGCCATAGCGGAAGCTCCAAAGGACGTTAGCGCCGGTATTTACAAGACAAGATACATATTTTCTGTACGATTAATTGACTTAATATAACGAAAAATCTGTCATTTTATTAAACTTGCAATACTTGCATGTGTGTGTGTGTGTTTGGGTCAAATCTTTCAACTGAATTTTAAAGCAGTTAACCTCCACCGATTAAGATGAAATCCTGCATACAGGTTTAGATTGGATACCAATTTATAGTAAGCTGTGTGACATTATTTAAATAGAATATGGCGGACGGGTCAAGATATTATACGCGTCTATCGTATTGAAAGGGTTTACTGAGAGTAGTTCGAATAATAGAATAACTTTACTATAAAATCACCCTGATCATACAGTAATTTATTTAAGTTCAAAATATATATTCTTTAGGCAATATTCCTATTTAATTTTTACATATAATCAAAGCAAATCAAGAGTTTAGCCAAAAAAAAGTACTTATAGACGATAAAGGTAAATGAAAAATAATAAAAAAAAAATGACGCAATTGTTTATAGTTTCTTTAAAAAGTTAACCTATACATAGGTTATGCATATAGTTATGCATATATATAGGTTAGTTAACCTATACGATACATTTGATCTATGTTCCTGAACTT
>JAOPUB010000003.1:1394411-1406937 GCA_027564055.1 Neptis clinioides
TCATTCGTTGGCGTTACGTAACCAACGACAGACAACCCAGTTTGTTTGTCGATCAGCTTTCTTCCGTGTATATCTACTGTGAGTTGATGCTTGTGAAGAAAGTCAGCGCCCAGTATCGGTCGAGTGACTGAAGCGATGACGAACTTTCCGATGTATGGTCTTCGTAGTCCAAGGTTCAGCGTCATTGTTCGTTCGCCATACGAGGCTATCTGTGATCCATTGGCAGCATAAAGACAGCTAGTTTGCTTCATCTTGCGTTTCTCTGCGTTTTTGATAGGATAAATTCAAATTTTGGATTAAGCCTCTTCAATTCTTAAGGTGTGATATGGTATTGTTAATTCAAAAGTAGATTTTGATTATTCTCATCATCATTTATTCTTATACTGATCATTCCTAATATATAATTAAGAAGTAATCAATATGATTTGTAACTATTTAGATACTTACTCCAGGCAAAACGGTTTCGTTGAAGTCTTTCAGTACAGTTTTCCAGTTTTCCGGCTCTTCTGGTGCATCTTCTGGTAACATCTTTATAAGATATCCCGGTTCCACAGAAGGAAGTACATTTCTGTTATATTAATTAAAACACAATAAGTAATTAAGCATTTTTCTACGAATAAACAATACTGCTACCTAATATTAACACTGTTAAGTGTTATTTAATTGTTTCATAGAGAAAAAGGTCGTTAAGGTTTGCTAGTATTAGGGATGCTTATTATGTAATATGTATTGCTTAGTGATTTGTAAATATTAGAATTTATTAAACCTCTCGAATCGTAAGAATAGATTTAAATATTCAAAATTTTATCTGTTAAGAAAATGAGTAAACAGCTAATCAATTATTCGTAGTTAAGCGCTGATTTTTTTGTGAGATTAATATATGACGCTAATATTTAACGTAATCTTTTTTACAAATTAAGTTTTTACATCGAGAAAACGAAAAAACAACATAATATTTCTATCAATCGGTTTAAATTTATTTTTTGTAGTTGTTATTATGAGATCTCGTTAATTAAATGATGAATCTCTGATGTTACAATTTAGTACAAATTCTAAAAGTTAGACAGTTGGAAAATACTTGTTTCTTTAATAATAGTTTTGATCAATTATTCTTTGAACACGGAACCTTAAAATGAGCATTAAGAATACAATAACACGGTTGCATAACTATTAATTGGTATAGTAATTATAAAATAATAATCATTTTTATTATTGACTTTATTTTGTGCTATTACGTAGGTATACAATGTTTGAAAAGATGATTGTATATTTTATGTATTTTATAATAAATGAAATTGCTTATTTATTAATCCTTTTTTTTTAAATTATGAAGTAAAAATATATTTAAAAATTTAGAGATACCTATTCAAGTAATTTAAAGACTTTACAGTTTTTATGTCATAAATATAGTTAAAGATATTGTGAACTGTATAGGTAGTTTAAGTAAAACAAGATAACATTAATTTGAAACTTAATATCGGAGATTAAATATATTCAATTTTTAAAGTTGTATATAAATAATAGTATTAACAATACGAAAGATCCCAACGTAATATTCACTTAATTATTTTTCTTAAAAAATCAGTTTTATATTGAAAAAAATAAATGTATTTCACAAAATAGTATTACAGTTAATTTTTTTATGAAATTTTGTTTCACAACGCTGATCGAACCTTCTAGTTAGAACTAGTGTTAATATTATATTGTTATTTATAAAAATGATTATAAGTTAAAAGATGAAATAATAAAAACTACCAACCTGTTTCTAATATTTTCTAGATAGTCGATTATAAGATCTATAGTCGCCATGGCGCCTTCCCGAAATTCTGAAGAATCCATTGCGCACTGCACTTTACTACACGAACTTAATTCACGCAATATAATTTATGTCACTATCAAAATAATTAACTTGAGTGATTGTTGTTATACAAGGCATGAAGCTCGAGAAACGTTCAGAGAGGTAATGGTATAACAGGTTGTGTGAAACGCGCTTTTATTATGCGCTATTCCGCTTTCGATATTCATTTATTCGCGAGTGCAGCATCCTCAAATTTTAATGCAGTCTTCTAGACTAGTATACAAACCTACATTGTAATCTATAAAATCCTAGGTATAACATAACCGGAGATTAGAATATTACGAACATTCAGTAAAGGTGGTTTAAAAGATACAAGGGGTAGTTCAAAGTCATTTATTTATTTTTTCAAAATGGTGGGTGTAATACAGTAGGTATACAGTTTACATAGTGAAAATTTAAAATTTCTTCAATGTTTGTGCATTGTGACAGACAGCCAGACTCATACCTCTAAAATAGATGAATTCAATGTTCGAATTACTTAAGCCTAACTTATGGCAATGTTAAGAAAAATGTATCAGTTGTATGATTTGTATACATTAACAAGAAGATCCCACTTAAACATCAAAATTATTATTAAGAAAAATTTTGAAAGTTTGTTAAAAAATGTTGCAACAAAGGATTATTTGGAAGATCTTTTTGGTAGATGTTACGCTTTAGAAATTAGCATGAGCTCCAGATTTTCCTAAGTTTTAAAATATACCTATTTGTTATATAAGTTGGCGTTTTAGAAAACAAAGAAAATTAAAAAAGGGTACATATCGAAAATAAATTTTCGAATCAGTCGTCCAAAAAGTTTAAAATTCCATTTATATTTTTTTGTATCTATGCATCTACATTGAATTCAAAAATGATTTATAAAAATTGAATTATATTTATCCATTTGAAATTGTAGAGGAGTAGTTGCAGATGATTTGACAAATTGTTTATATTAGATAAGAAGCTAGCCAGGAAGGTTAATAATGGTTTGTCTGTAGTTACAGGTAGTTGCCGCTCGGGCGAGCGTGGCTAAGTGGGTCGGTCAAGGCGAGAACAGGCGATGCGCCGTACCAAGAACCAAATCCGATCATGTCCATCCGTCCCTCAGAGCCAATAATCCTGAAACTTTTCCTTTTAAGCCGTATTCCTATAATTTTCCCGATTATCAAGCAATAAAAATACGCCGAAAGGGTATTTTAAGGTTCTTTTTTAAAATCATTATAACTGAAATCACTTTTCAGAGCAAGAATTTTCGTTGATAATAAGTATATTTGTAGTTGTAGTTGTAGTGTTTTGTATTTAGTGTTTTATATTTTATTTATTAATGATCAGTAAAGTAAGATTTTGTATATATTTTGATCTGAATTTATCTTGCCGTTTGATTTTACGTTTTGATGAGATAGTCGTAAATATTATTCATGAGTTTAATTTTTAGGAACGTAGCTGCGTTACTAAAATTTTAAAACGAGGAACAAACTACTATATTGTGAATGTACTAAAGTAGAACTATACCTATAACAGGGAAGCAATTTTTTATTGTAACCAAACACGTAAAATACCTACCTACCAACCACGAAATTGACTGATACCTGCATTTTCAAGGCCAGATTTCCATTGTTGCTAGAGCTAAGGATAATTAAATAATACATTTTAAATTATGTACGCTGAAATAAAATGTATTAAAATTCTCCTTTATATTTGAAATATATAGTTTATATAAATAGTTGTATCAACAGCCTCATTACTCGCTATACGATTCAATAAAAATAATTCTGTAGGTGCGAATATCCATTCCACATTCAGATGTCAGAGTTATGGAGTATTTATCTCCTTTATCTGAGGCTGGTATAGTTACAGGTAACGCTAAGAATGCTCCAGTGTGATAAGCCAAAGTTACTCTTTCAAGTCTTGGTAAAAGGGCACGAGAGCTGATGCGGAAAGTTGTTTCGCTGCGAAGAATATGTTGCACTTCTGAAATGTTCGTGCCGCCTTCTTTTAACAGCATCAGCAATATGATCTTACCTGTAGTAGATTCTGGAAAAAGAAATTAGGACTTTACCCTTGGATATCTAAAGTCACGTGACCTCTTTTTACAGTCATCTGGACTGATAATTATGTTCTTATTTTTACGTGGTCTTAAAAAATAAATCTAAGCGATGCAATTTTTATTGATTGCAACTAAATATTATTATCTGACGTGCTCTTTCTCCGTAATATAAAATTATAAAATATTAAAATACATACCAATTAGTTGATCGAAAATTTGTATCATGATTTCCGAGGCTTCTTCAATTAATGCGTATCTTAATGACTTTAGCATTAAATCGTTTCGGTGAGGAATCATTACAACTGTTGTTCGATAGCATTCACATGTTTCACCACAACTGCAAGGGTCCATTGGCCACATATGTACTCTTCCTTGTATAGTATCTATTGCTATGTCCCATCGAGGTTGCGTTGTTATTCGAATGAAGAATTCGCCAATGTCACTTCTAAACCATAACCATGAATTATCTATCTGAGTACTAAGACATATTATTTGCATGTATAATTTTTGTTCTTGAATTTCTTGTCCGCTCTCCTTGGGTAAGCCACTCAAAGATATTTCTTTATCAATGAGATGAAGTCGTCTTACATAATATTTTGGGAAAGAATTTTCTTCAAATTCTACTGGCATTGTTGGTTCATAATCAGTTAAATGAAGCTTGAAAACGGCGGCAGCTGTAAATGGAGAAGCTACCAAAACATCTACTTTATTAGGTCTATACAGGGGTCCCGTTACTTTACACTTCCTTAGTGGATTGAGGGCTCCTATATTCCCATGCAGCAAGAAGACTACGTAAGTATCAAATACCCTTGTTTTATTGTAGCCGTGAACAAGAAGAATCGCTTTTTCTTTTGCTATAAAATTTCCTGTATATTTTACACCAAGATATATTTTCTTACCGTTATCAGTAGCAGAAACTTTCTCAACTGAAAAATTATTTTTGGCGTTATTCAAAATTACATAATTAAATATCAGTGATTCTTGGCTAGAAGGACTGATAACTAGTTGTCTTGAGGAACTTCGTAAGAGAGGTGGATTAAATTCCACTATATCTTTTGGTTTGAAGGTTGGTAAAACTATATATAAATGTATTGACAAAAAAAGCATTTGGAGATAGTTCGGATGTAGTAGATCTGTACTACTCAATGGAAAGTAGAGTCTTAAGATATTCATTGCTTCAATTATCAGGCAAGCGTTATTTATGATTTGATCTTGCCCACATGTTTTATCTGTTTCACAAAATAACTGAAAATTATCCACCAAGAAAGGACAATAATTCATAATTACTGATATGAGAGCAATACCATCCGCTAAATCTGTAGTAATATTCGTTACTATTTTTTTTGGTTTATTTTTGTGTCGAAATTTTTGATGTTGTTTAGAAATGTTTTCATTGTACCAATCTATTAATATTTTTATTATATCCCTTGGCTGTGTGCTTACACAGACACATTCGAAAAAACAGCTATCCATCACGAAAACTTTATAACTTTGTAAAATAAAATCAATCCAACTTTGCTTATTTAATCTGTCAAACAGTTTTACATCATTCAAAAGTTGTTGTGTTAGTATTATATCAGCATTACATTTCGGAGTTACATTGTCTGTATATATTACAAATTGCTCAAAACTCAATAAGAACTTTGCTTGTAGAACCCAAAGACTAGCACCGCGAGACCTGAGCAGACTTAATACTTCTCGATAAGTATCATGAATTTCTTTAACGCATTTAAATGGTTCATCGACACCGACAACTCTAAAAACATAAATTTATTGTATAATGTAATACTTGGCACACTTAAATAATAAAGCACAATAACTACAAAGAATTAGGCAAGAGTCTAAACCATGTTTATGAGCTTTTCAACTTACGATACTTTGCGAACATGTTTTATAAGGGGACCAGCAATTCTTCGAATAAAATTTAAATATGTAACATTAATTCCTTTAGATTTTGTACCACCGGGTTGGGACGATATTGCAGATGATATAGCGTGAAAAGTATCCGGTATTATGGGATATAAGTCTCTACGAAATCCTTGTTGAAACATCCACTTTTCAAGGAAACATATGCATATTTCCATATAATGAAATAATTCAACTTGGCTATCCAAGGGAAAATACGGATACGGATAGGTTTCTTTTACTCCAGCAAACTTGCAGTGTAATGTTAGAGGACAATATGTGAAACAGAAACATACTTCCACTTCACAACAAGAACCATTTTCATGTTGAAAATTCAACATTAGATTTCGTGCGTAATTATTTTTGCAGCAAGCTATTAATTTAACTTTTACGTTAGTGTAGTAAATGTTGTCAATAAGATCAATTTCAGAATCAACGATTTCTACTGTTAAATGTGGTTCTTCTTTAGAATTACAAGAAAATAAATCTTTATTTGATTGACTTTCCATTTTTAATGTTAATTCTTGTGATACTTCCTGACCAATATAGGATGGAGGAAAAATAATTCTATAAGTGCTAGCAGTCATAACCGGGACTTGTCTCTTACCAATGAATGTAAGATTATAATATGGAATAGACATTAGCTTATCTAAATACAATAAAGCAGTTGAAACAAATTTTCCATGACCTTTAGGACTAAATCTTAATGTAAAATTAGCTTTTTGTCCAGAATCCAATTCAAATTTTATATGGCTTTCATTTATGATAAAGGGATTTTCTTCAATATGTAAGTCCAATGAAAAGATAGGTGAGAGTTTAGAAGTTAAAATAGTTATATGCAAGTAGTATTTAGAAACATTAGTCATGCTAAAAAGTAAAGTATTTTCTGAGTTTGGTTCGTACTCTAATTCAAATTTATCATTTGAGAAAGAAATCCACGGCACGGTTATGACACCTGTTATACGACAAAAACTAATATCTTTGTTGACGCTTTTTATTTTCACTTTTGAATTGTTTTCATAAGACCTAAAACAAAAACATATTACAAGTTTACATAGAATTATCATTCAATTGTTAATTAAACCTCGAATAAATTGTCTGCAGTTCTGTTATTCTATTTCTTTGGAAAAGATATTAAAAAATATTACTTTAATTTTACGTACTTTTCATATTCTTCAGTATAATATTCCAGTTCGGTTGAGGAGGTATTTTGGTTTGGAGGTCCTAGTAAACCGTTTATTTTAAAGGGTATGTACATTTCATATTCTCTACGAAATATATCGTAAACTTTAATAAATACTGTTTTTGTTTGTCCACCCTCCACAGTAAACTCATAAATTCTTTTTCTTTCATTTCCTTGTAAAATATATACGTTAAAAATGTTGTCATCACCAGTGTCTAGGACCTCTACCACAGTTTTCAAGTTACTCAAATTTTGAAATGTTACAGGAACAAAGGTAATCATGAAACAAGGTACTCGTGCCATGTATATATTTTTAGGATGTATTATTATCTTCGGTTCTACAACGTTTCCACTAAGAGGCAATATAACATTTTCTTTGTTATTTATTTTTAGGTATACATCAAATGAAAATTCTAATATACATGGTATTTTAACAATTATATCAAAAGACATAATCATTTTTGGACGTATCGTACCATGCATTGGCTCAATTTTAAGTCCTGGAATCAAAGGTTCTAAAATATGAAAAAGGGCAAGTTCTCGAGAAGAATTTTCAAGTTTGACTCTTTCAATGGTTTCCAAATTCAAAGCTATATCTTTAAATGTTACCACTGCTTGTAAAAATTTAATAGAAAGCTTCCGAGTAATTACACTAAGTTCAAATGGTATTATTCTTGTTACAGTGCTTATCGCCATTAACTCAACTTCGTGTGTTTTAGTCTTAGTCATCTTACAAACATATTGTACATCACATATTCTACTTGAAAGTCTCGGTATAGTGCCAGAGCTTGGTATTATTTCAAAAGGTGTGTCTGGCTGTAGTTCACCCCATTTATAGTCTACTGGTAAATTAAAATTATTGAATAGTTTGATAGGTACTGATGTTATAAAACTTTCGGTTGTTACCATTCCAAATTTTAAACATTTTTCATTTGTCATCAAAGTAGGAGTACCTATTTGCAAAGAATATGCATGTTTGCGAATAAACTTATGGTTAATCCGATATTGAAATGTACCAGTTATATTTCCTTCCATACGTGGTAAGCTAAGCACTGCCACAGTAAATTTCGTAAAAGATTTTATTTTTAATTTAAGAGTAGTTCTTCTTTCTTCTGAGTACAAAATAAATTTATCTTTTAATAGTTCCAGTGATATATCGAATTTAGAATCATTTAGAATTGTGATATTTTTTTCCCCATACGTTAAAGTACCAACTCTTCCAAATTTTACAATTATAGGTATTATACGTATCTGAATGAGATCATACGTTGTAACTGTTTCTTTAAACGGTTCACAGAAGTTAACGACTTTTATTTTTTCTATTGAAGATGATAAACACTTATTTTCTCCCGTTGTATATTTTTCTAAAATAGGAGTCTTAAAAAACGATTGTTTTGATATTTGAAGATATTGTAAAGCCTTCTTTTGTCTTCTATTATGAATTAATAACTCTTCACCTGTATAAGTATAATTTGGATTTTGTTCATATAATTTGTGTAATGATTCAATTTCAATTTTTTTTGGGTACTTCTTGTAAATGACGTTAAGGTTAAAATTGATATTGTAGGTGATAAAATTATGATTTTTCAATATATTTTCATTAAATTCATCATGCGGATTGATCAGCATAAAAGTCACTAAATTTTTTAACTTAAGACACGTTGGCTTAATTGTTATGGTGACTCTTTTTGAAGCATTTGGGGGAATTATAAATGTTTCTGGTGTTATTTCAAAGCCAGTAACTCTTACGTATTGCATTTTAGCAGATAAAACACTAGAGTCATTACGTATTCTAATATACTTAGTAACTTTATTATTAATAATAACGTCCCCAAAATCAACAATATCTGGTGAATGATAAACTTTGCTGTATTCAAATTGGCCACTTATGTAATATCTTCCAATTTCTGAATGAAGTTCATTGTAGCAACAACGGGTTCCATCAATTTTTATTAATCGCAGATCAAATACAAATCTATTGTCAAAAAGTTTATCACACTTTGCTTTCGATATACATTCATTTTTAGGGGTAAATGTAATTAGTATAACATGATTATTTTTGATATTTATAATAAATGCTCTATGAGAAGGAGAAATTTCACGAGCATCATTAAATCTCTGTAATCAGATAAATTGACAAACAGAAAAAATATTTTAATATATCTGAGATAGTATTCTAGTAATTATTTTAAGCTTAAGTAACAATTAGTTCAATAATACCATTAAATTTCCCAAACATTGAGTTTTTAAATATGCGGATGTATCAAGATCTACTTCTACATCTAACTCACGAGTTGTTGACAACTCAGCAAAAGATACTGGAAATTCCACAACTTTAAATCTTCTGAACACATTATCAGGGTTATATGATTCACAAGTCATTATAAATTATTATTATAAATTAATCAATAAGTATATATCTAGAAAATACATATTGGAACATAAAAGTGACAAGGTAAAAATGTGTCAAATGTTTGATATAAAAATTATCCATAGCCAATTTCATTATACGCGACACTGGCAGAATGATTTGAGCATAAGTACATTCAAAGCCATTAAATAAAAAAAAAGCTATAGCCAACAAAGACATTGACATAAAGTAAAAAGATATGCTAAAGAGTTTATTATAGTAGAAAAGTCTCAGTTCATTTCAGTGTGTTATTTTTCTTTTACATTTGAGTCGCAATAGCTTTATCCGCAAACTATGAAGTTTCAGCAACTTCACATGGTAGCAATGTTTATAATATTGCCACCTATTGTACTATAGTCTCTTAGCTTTATAATTTAGTTAATATGTTGAAGCTATCGATGAGTCTAGTAAGAACGAAAAGTAAGAACCATATCTAATAGCCGTTTTTATCTATTTTGGAAAACTAATAACGTGATAAAAAATTGAATAACGACACTTATTTTCTGGATTTAATTTCGAATATTCTCTACTGAGAATATGACATGTAATAAAACTTTTTTTGATAATATAAATTTTATAAACAGGTTTTAATTTTGTATTAACAAAATGATAATATGTATTGGTAATTTTTAAGAATATTTCTAGAATTAATAACAAAAACAACAAGATTATTTAATGCACAAAGGTCTGTCATAATTTCAAAATTCTCTTTCTTCACATCGGTACCAGATAAGTAGAAACGAAGTGCCCCGTGAACGGTATAACGCGCTGGAGTAATATTGTAGATGGATGTAAGCACTGGGGGTGTGTCGTACGACTCCGGAAAATTAGTTCGGGGCGGGGGAGCCCCGCGCTGCCTCGGCTAGGGGGTTATCTGATTCAGGGGGTAAAAAATAACTTCTCAATGGGAGGGCGCGTCGAGAGCAAGGCAGGGGCGGGCGTGGGCGGCGCTACCACGTGGGTTAGGCTTTTATCCGCTCCTACGTCCGCTGCATTACTTCCGTGGTTCAAATATGAAAAGGTGCGCGTATGACCCGATAAACAAGTCGTTACGGAATGGTGTGCGTAGTTGACAGCTCTTGCTTTGTGATTATCGGACAAAGTGCGAACATACAAGTAGATAAAGGTTTCTGTGAAGTGGATATAGCGAGATCGACTGGACTCCATGGACCCGACGTTTGAGGCTATGCATCCCTTAGACCCGCCGCCACCCGATGTACTTCTTGCTTTACTGGCGAGAAATAAATCGTTAGAAGGTATGGATACAATAAATCTCGTAGCGTAGGGTTCTAAATGTAAATATATGTATAATATATTTTAATTATATTTGCACCCAAAGAGAATTTATTACTTTTAATATTATCCTATGTAGGTAAGTACAATGAACATGGTATTTAGATAATTAGTAAGAGAAGAGATCAACAGTAGTGTAAACGTCAATCTTTATTTATAATTAATTATTGGAGTTCGTTTTGAAAAAAATCGTTTGGAAAAGATCCTATGATATCATTGCAAACACGCTAGCGGCTCTAACGAAAATTTTATTTTTAGATAATATCAGAGAGCTATTGATCAGAGAGCTATTGATCAGAGAGCTAATAACCCGTTATGTTGATTTTATCAAATCTAGAGAAATTACAAGCATAAAACTATTGTTATGGTAGGGAGATTAGTGTTGCTTAGTCAATATAGCTTTAAGATTCTTTGATGTCAAAAGTGATTAATGTATTGTTGTTCATTGTTCATAATAGTATTGTTTCAGTATAAATAGTAAATGAGATTTTTATTTTTAAGTATTTCGTAAACAGGCCAAGTTACGAATTATTGTATTGGTAGGTAGTTATAAATTAGTGGAAAAAGGTGTGTAATGTGTATCTGTAATTAAATAAAAATTACAGATACACATCTGCAAATCGAACAAGGTAAAGTCTGTCAGTAATTAATTATACCTACATTAAAACATTTATCACAAAAATAAATAAATATTCCGTGCCCCGCGGCTTTGTTCGCATCACACTAAAGTCCTATAATGCTTTGGTTACCACGGCTATGGTCACCTTTATTTTAATAAAAACATTTATTCCCTTTTTCATTACTTAGAATTTTTTTAATTTCTAAATGCACACCTATCCCTGGGAATATGTTTTTTTTTATATGCGATTTCAGTTAGTTATTCTTTATGTATAAAATAATAGAAGCTGTACACATGTAGAGGCGTAGCAATTTTAAAGTAATTGCAGAAAAACGATAATGTTTCCATAATGTACGCTACAATTATTGCGTAGGGAGGCGCGTGGCGATGCGTGCGACGCGGCGGAGGCACGCGGCGGCGGCCCTCGCCTCACGGCTCACGGCTGTCCCACTGTTTTGTTTATACTTTTTACCAGCAGGGTTTTCATCCACAAAAACCAGAACATGAAATGTATTGGAAATAGCATCGAACATATAATAAACTTTAAAGCGTCGGTAGCTCAGTGGCTCAGGCGTTGGACTCATGATCGACACGATCAATAGGTCGTGAGTTCAAATTCCAGTCATTGGACTATAGACCTGGCCCACTTCTAACACTATCATTTCACCTTTCTTGACAGGAACAGGAATACTAGTAATTTGAAATACAGACTGCTAGTAATATTTAAAAAAGAAATCTGCTTGCACACATTTTAAAAGCCAAATAAATATAAGTCGATAAAAGTGGTTTTATTGCTGCACAACAATCTCTACCAATCAACTAACTTTAAACCTATATTACTGTCAGGTTGTCCAGAAATTTTACCTAATTAACGTCGTTGTTAAACGATTAGGTAGGTATTATGTCGTAAAATGGTAATAAATTATTACAGTGAATTAGCCTAAGAAGAATATTTAAAATAATTTTCCACTAATTAAATATCCAAATGTCTAAAATAATTATAAAATATTTTTGTGAAGGCTTAGAAAAAGTTTTGGGTGCACTATACTTGATATTGTAGGTTGGTAAAATTTATAATTACTATGCGCACACCCTACTTTTGCTGCAAGTTTAGCTCTTGGATTTGTTTATATTTTTTACCAGCAGGACTTCAAACGCACGTAATCAAGTTAAGTGCTCTTACCCAGGAGCGTCGATGAACTCTATTTAATTTTAACGTTAGTGCCACCTATTAT
>JAOPUB010000003.1:1456728-1470937 GCA_027564055.1 Neptis clinioides
ACACATTTTTTTTAATATTTCGAATTAATCTTAATATCGATTAGAAAATATAAAGGTTGCTGATTTGCTTTTGACTTTCCTTATGATTTATTAGCATAGTTTGTTTGTTGAAAGTTGTGTAATATTGTTATCCGGTCAGAAACATCCGTCAGGGTTTCATGTCCTGTTCGGGATCCAGTTGTCAAAGCGACAATATAAAATATATTGTCGTTTTTATGATGGTTATTTATTTATAGAGCTGTAGCTTTAATTTATTTTGTTTTCATTTATAGTTATCCCACTAGTCAACCCGCCCCGGTTTTTCATTCTAACTCTTTATTCAGCAGTAACTGACTAACACCGTGATTTATATAAATAGATAGAGGTAGAAAAGTTTCTGTTATCTGTAAAATTGTTTTCCTTCATATCTAATAAAAATAATAACTCAGGGTTGCCTGTTCAATTTCCGTTCGTGGAAAGGTTTAAAAAAATTAACACGCAAATCGTGTTAATTTTTTTTTAACATGCTTAATAATTACTTTAGTAGGTAAATTTCGTAAGGAACTTATTAGTTTGTCCTAGTTATTCCGCAAAGTATGAACGAAGTTAAATAAATCCAATAATAACGAAGAAAAAATGTCACCGTCAAACCAATTTCCCTTAGGGGCAATTTTCCAAGAACTGATTATTTCCAATTTAGCCTTTGATTGTATCGAAAAACAGTTATTGCAAAAGTTTTGATGACATAGCTGGACAATCTGCTACGAAATTTTATTTAGCAATGTTCTGTTCTATGAATACTAATATTACGAAATGGAAGTTCTACGTGCTAATACTTTGGGTATTCCTCTTATATAACGCTGTGCCAGTACGATTATTTGAATGGTATCACTTTTTTTATTGAAAAAACATTTTTGCAACTCTTTTAGTTTTGAACTAAATTTTATTCGACTCAGTCGTATGTTTTACATATGTTATATTATTTTTAATGACAATATTATTTGTTTTCTATAATTGATACGTAAACAATAAATTAATCAGCCTTTTACGCCGAAAAAATACTCAGTTATAAAAGTTAAACTCGATATGAAGAAGTAGAACTCTATCTGTAGATAAACCGTTACAATTTCAATGTATTGTGTTTATTATTAAAAATAATGTATATATATGATCATACTGAATGTTAAGCATATATCATGTGTAGGCACAATCATAGGCTAAAAAATATAGATTATTTCTTTGCTCAGGCTAAATTATATAAAAAATCCGTTCTTGCGATCAAATTCAGAACTAGATTCTCAGAAGATTATCGATACTATTTACAATTATATTTAAATTTCCTGATGTATTTAATTAAAACTAATCCTAAACTCACCAATGATAAGCCGGAAAAGGCTAGCAGCAAACAGGCCCAGGTCTGGAGAATTAGCCATGGGTCCTCCCGCGCGCGTCACCAGCCATCACACCCGACCGCACAACCGCAAGTAATATTAATTCAGCTCCAACTGTTTGACGTCTTATAATACTGAACTATATTTACTTTCATATTCTTCAAGATCGGAAGACAAGACCTATTGTATTTGGGAATCAATAACAACATCCA
Source organism: Neptis clinioides (assembly GCA_027564055.1). Taxonomy (NCBI): domain Eukaryota; kingdom Metazoa; phylum Arthropoda; class Insecta; order Lepidoptera; family Nymphalidae; genus Neptis; species Neptis clinioides. The sequence goes on from JAOPUB010000003.1 coordinate 1,458,311, forward strand.
GACTACTCTATCTCTGTCTAAAACAAAATAGCTATCTAAACGCGACGATTAACCCGGCATCATTGTGGCGAGGTATCTAATACCCGAGTTTTTTAAATGTTTATAACATTTTAAAAAAAAGCGTTTTTAATATGATGTGATGAGATGTAAATAAATGGCAAAAGCCAGAAACTAAAGAGTTATTACAATAAATTCAAGAAGCCTACTTGTCAACGTTATATTGATTTCAATAATTATTGATTAAACGTTGTTTACATATATCACCATTAAATTATATTTATATATAATTATAATATGAAAAAATATATATACACAGTTATGTAGAGAAAAATCATATTTTTAAAGTTAAATATTGTAACGAAAAATATTTTTTACAATTACCTACTTCCTTGAAACAGAAAAAATAAGATTAGGGTAAGGGTAAGGGGTAATAATAAAGTACATGGATAAAATTTACCCGGCCACAACGGTCGTGTCCTATTTAGTAGCCAACAAGACGTCGGGTCAATAAATTTCTTTTAAATTCAAAAATGCCTAAGACTGACTCGGCACAATTTTGCATAATAATTACTTCCACAGAGGCCAAGCATCCTCAATAAATTTAAAATACAATCCGTCTGATATTTGATTAAATAAGCCATTCTGAATTCGAGAACGAAACATTGTGACTCCATTGCTATTCCCTAGAAACCGGCAGACAACTGTGCACAATAACTCACTGAAAATTGGTGTAACTTTTTAATTTACGCTTCGCAATAAATGCAGGCTTTAGCTTTTGATTTATTCGAGATAATGCTCATGATTCTCAAGAAAGGAATAATGGGAACGATGCTGTTTACTATAATGCTGTTGTGATATATAGTGGCGGGCGATTATTTTCTTTTGTTTTAGACTCTATTTTACCAGTAGTTATATATTTTTCTATACTATACCTTACTTGAAGTAACTATTACGCAATTATCTACTATGACTACGACAGATGACACGTTTCAATTCGACACATTGTATGTCGATTGTAGATTTAGGTTCGTACATCTCACAGACGTAATACTAAATTTCCTCCAGAGATGTGTAAGGATGCGTAAAGACGGATGTGTTTTTTAAAAACCAACTGAATCGATTCATCTGCCAAACCTTGCTCAGAGTAGGTCAAATTAGAGATTTTATTGGTTTTTAGCCAACACATCCTACATGTACGTATCCTAACACATCTTTGGTAGAAATCTAGTAATGCTTCTTCATGCTAGCAGATAATCACAAAAGTCTTAAAGTCAATGATGCAAGAATATTGATTACTACAATACTGCTATATAAGTTGCTAAAATGTAGCTAAACACAAAAACTTTCATCCAACGTCGAACGTGTAACATATCCGAAGTTAGTACACGTTATCTAATATCAGATAGATAAAGTTTGTTATTGAAAAAAACTCCTATAGTTCTATAATTAAAGATAATGATTAATATTAAGGATTGGAGCTAAACCTCACAGTCATGCGTAAAAGTCAATAGTAATGGAGATCATACCAAATCTACTTGAACAGAGTAAAGGTTGACAATATATAAATACTGTCGACACTTGCGTTGCCAACTTTACAGCAATAATTAAGTACTAAAAATTCGTAAAAGAACAACCATTAGAGAGTAATGGTCAGGTACATCCAGTTATCGTTTCGTTAAAATGCAAATTGTCTTCTTTTGTTTGCGCAGGCCGATCCACAACAAAGCGTGGCCTCGCGCAGCAAAAATGCTAAACGCACATTTGCAAACCAAGCTGGCGGCTGGAGCGCGTATACCTCGTTTTAGCATATTCAAAAGTCACAACAGAAGTCATTGTAAAATTGTTTCCGCTTTTTACCATAATTCAAAAGCATTTACTTCATTACATCAATATAGATAAATAATAGTATTATTAAATTGCCTGCTTTTTTTACTGTACCAGGATACCGTATACAAAACGATACGTATACCAAAACAGCATTCTTTTTGTTTGTCTGTCTGTTTGTTTGTTCCGGCTAATCTCTGACTGGCCCGATTTTGACAGGATTCAGTGGTAGGCAGATGATGTTATACGGAGTAGCTTAGGAGTAGCAGTACTTTTGTTTTAGAAAAAAAGTTGAGTCACGAGAAAACATAACACACAGCGTAGCGATGGCGGGTCGTCTAATCTATCTATATAGCTTGAAATACAAACGAATTTATGAGCTCTTTATCGGTCGGTTAAAAATGGAATGACTTTATGTTTGTAACCGCATAACTTCAGACCAACTGCAAGTATTTAAATAATTCTTATGTAGTGTTAGTTATTAACACAACAAGGATTATATAAAAGAAAAGTAAGTTAGATAGAGGACACTCAGCGAGATGGTGATGTCAAATTATATAATAGAAATTCAACGAAATTAGTGGCGAAATAGTATATTCAAAGATGCGGACAGATTATGAATGAATACTCAGCGAAGCGAGGGCCGGTCGGCTAGTTTATAATAATATATTAAATTTATGTAACGGTTGCGTCAAAGCGTCTATACTAGGCGACTTATTAGTTATGGCATGTAAAGCTATGATACGATACGGTAGGTAGTAGGTATTACGGTATGTCGCGGTATAGCATGGTATGTATGAATGATTTAGTTCAAATAAATGATTAATTTATTACAACAAAACCTACCGAATTATGATGTCTCACGCAACCGCAATTATATAATACGGATTAATTTGGTTTAATTTACTAGGAGTTCAAAGTTTTGGCTTTCATATTACGGATATACTCTGGTTAAAGAACCTGAAAAATACATGAAGAATTTCACAGTCGATTTTGAATTCATTTTGAATGAAACTCGTGTACCTTAGTATGAGAGAATTTCTTGCAAAGACGCAGAAAATATAATAAAACTTTAAGTGCAGAGTGCATTTACCAGAAGGATTTACTTAAAAGTTTGCTAAATTGTGACAGTAATTTGACGCAGCAAACATTTTACTTCCAAATTAAATCATGTAGAGCTTTGGATAAATGTAAATGAGTAAGTGGTTATCTAACTGTTGGACTAGGCATAGAACATTTTGGTAGGGAGATTTACCAGAATAATTACGGCGCTTTTAGACATTCTAAACAAGCGCAGGCTCGCATAAAGTGCTAAAAACCCCTGAGAGTATACTAAATGTGAACACATACGCTGGAAATTACAGGCACATTTTATGATATGTATAGCTTTTAATATATTAAATATTGAATTAGAAGAACTTTTTTGTGAGTAAAGGTTAATAAACCCTTTTCCTCTGAAATGTCAAGCAATAAGTTACCATTAAAGTTCAATACTCGTAAGTTCTGAATTAAATAAGATTGAGTTTCGCAATTTTCTTGTAAATATTTTGAAGGATATTCGGACGTATTTTTTTATGGAAGAACTAATTTTAAATAAGGAGGTTTTCTCAAAAAAAACTTTCTAATATTTATGATTTAATTTACGAAAATTTAGTTGAAGTCCTTTTCTGAGGTTTTCGTGTAGAATAACTGGTTGCCTGACAACATAGGTAGTGTTTTTGTCATCTATGTGGTTTGTATATTATATAAAGAAAATGTAATATCAAGAAATTAACAAAAGACTAACTTTATTACATCAGACTTAGAAGCATAGTTCCCTTAATTAATAGATAATTACTCTTGTATGTGCACATCCAACCTGCAAGATTTCAGACAGCTTCAAGCTTGATTATAATGACAAAGTGCTTTATTATTACTTAGTTTATATAATTAAGTAATAGTATATTTCGTTCTTAATACAAAAATAAAATTTTTTCACAAATATTATTATATATAATATTATTCTACAACCTTGTTTAAAAACAATATTACCTGTGTCAGGTACTATCTGGTCTTTTGAAATACTATTTCTAGTATTTTTAGGTCTAAATAGATAATAGAGAGATATATGATTAATTAATGATTATAAATTACCTAACGATAAATAAAACTGATTAAACAAACTCAAACTGATTAAAAAGTTTCTTTACGCATTGTTGACGGCTCCAAGTGCGCCTTCCAAAGATCCGGGTCAATATTGACCCATGATAGGAGAAGATATAGTTCTGATAAAATTAAGCATTTCAAAGATATTCATAAATAAAATAATGCTTAAAGTGATGGAATTATTGCTTTTAAATAGTTTCTGCAAAGATAATATCTAAAAAATATCGATATGCGTATATATCCCTTACGAATAATTCGCATGAACGACTTTGCTTAAAGATTGTTGTGACCTTCAGCGGGATAGTATTAGAAGTTAGGAGAGATAAATTACTATTTACAGGTAATTTATTAAAATGTCAGAAAATATACAATCCCGCAAACACTAAATTGTATTTATTTAATGTAATTTCGCGACATTTGGTTTACAGAATTAGTCAGCCTTTTATTCCGAAAAAACTAAAGCTGTCGTCGTCGTCTGCGGTCTTTTTTTACAACAAAACAATTTTAAAGAAATATGTTAAAAATTAAAAGATTAAGAAAGTAAAATTAAACAAAAATACACGTGAATTATTTTATCAATTATTAAAACCAGTTTGGTCAAGTAGTTTAATAATAATTATTAAAATACAATATTATTGATTAACATGAACTAAGTATGGTAATTTGAGCTTCTATCTAGAATTGTGAGAACTTATAATTTCGTTTCAAGCATACTAAACCCTCTTGTCCCTTCTTGTTTCGCAAACCAGACCTAAAAACACGATATTATTTACACGATCCTAAAATCAAAATAAATCTAAGGCGATATGTAATACATACAATAACGTGTAATTTATTTATATAAATCTATCGATAGAATTTCTGTTATTGATTTGTAAAGTCTGCCTTTTCTTCAAAAAGCAATTTTCTTTTGTTTAAAAAAAAATCAAAATCATTGCAAAAGTCGATTTAACTATTGATTATGACTAGACGGAAGTGCATTACTAAACGATTCCTAGGTAGGGTTTCAAAACACTGTCACTCTCGATTGTAATAATTTTCAATTTAAACTGTAAATGGAAATTGCAAAGATCCAGCAACAGACGACTGCGAAATCTTATTAAGATAATCTAGTTACACAACAAGACGTCTTAAGTCTCTCGTTTAAGTGGTGGTTAGGGCAAACTTCGAAAATAAATGTCGAGGCGTTCAGCAGAAGTGTGAATAATAAATGTAGGAATATAATTTCAAAATGTCTTACCGAAAATTTATTACGCGGTTCAACTGAAAAATTAACGAATTCTGAAAACGGGGACGACGTCTACTCTTACTTCCAAAGTAACCTTTACTAGGCCTGTTGGTTAGAGATAACGACGGCAAAGCGATCTAAAAATTTTACAAAATTATATTATAATAAAGGTAAACTAAAATTAATTCATAATATACAAGTAATTCAGCCTGGTTTTCTACGAATGCAATTTGCTATGGTAATTACATCATCACGGCGCCATTTTAGAGGCTTAGTCAACCTTAATCACGTTTTCTATTTTAGTTTATACATGTATTTATATAATTGTACTTTGACCAATATTAAAGTCAATAATTGTGACAAGAGTAACCCTAGATATTTAAATATACATAATCTGTCCTAACATTATAAAGCTGAAGAGTTTGTTTGAACGCGGTAATCTCAGGAACTACTGATCCGATTTGAAAAATTCTTTTTGTGTTGGATAGTCCATTTATCGAGGAAGGCTGAAGACTATATAACATCTCGCTGTGACCAATACGAGTGGAGCATCACGCGAATGAAATCGCGAGGGTTGGCTAGTATAACATAAAAGTTACAAATAATAATTATAAACAAACAAATCGTTCTGAATTAAATGTAAGAATAAATCTCTACATATCATATCTGCATAAAAAAAGTATGGAAATTTATATTTCCAAAGAATATTCAGTAATCAAAAAACTACCTATTTACAAAAATATTCAAAATCAGAATTACAATAGACATTGTTTCATATTTTCGCATTCCAGATATCGAAGGCTTAATTAAATTAAATGCGTGTGTCGGTATGAAATATGTTTTGCCGATAATATTAAATTACCTTAATGAACACAAGAGGATTTTAAAGTTCAAAGCAATTATTACTATTTAACTCGAACTCAAAGTTGTTTATTTCGAGTATTATTCTCGTGAATCAGTTTCTCTGAGTCTGCCATCGCTCGAAACATGTGTAAACTGTTATGGCGCCAAGACACTATTTTTAAAATTTTCAAAACGCAATTTAATTATGTATATTAACTGTTCAAACCTGCTTTCCAGATAGGTAAAAACCAAAATATGTAGCTAAGCCTATTAAGGCATAATCTCAATATAAATTTATAAACCTTCAGTAGAATTTTTTTGGATGTCCTAAGAATAAAGGTTAAGAAAAAAATATTAAATAGATTTTAAAATAGTCATGAACATTTTGATGACTTAGAAAGAAGTAGAAAAACTATCATGGGTTAATGGGTGTAGGTTAGGTTATGAATCTTCAAGGGTTCTTGGACCATAATGACACTTAGTAACGATATAGGCGTTACTATATTTTCTAACTAGCTAAGCTAACAGATAATTGGTCAACAAATGCTTGTTACTAAAATAAACTAATTTATTCGTATTATAAGCTAATGTTATTGTGTTTTACTTAATACTATTTGGCTTTTACTGTTTTAATTAGTATTGTATACAGTTTTAATTGGTATTGTAAATTATTAACCATCGCCAGCTAATATGAACTCGAATATATTCAGTGAATTATAATAACTAACAGACTGTGCATAATCACGAATATTAAGTAGGTAATGATAAAACATAAAACTAATAATATAAAATCAATAGTAATATTTTTTTGTTTTCATATTATGAATGCGTTTTAAATGGAGTCGACAATATTATATCAATATTTATAAAAAATAGATTACATTAATTATTTAAGTAAAGAATATTAAGAAAATTTAAATTGTTTTCAGTTTAGTTTTTATTGGTCTAGACTATAACTTATGAAATACTTAGTTTTAGTTCAATATTTTAAGAAAGCGTTAAACTTTTCATAAACTAATAATTATGCGTAAAAGTAAAGATGTTCGTAGAAAAATAAGTATTCGTAATTTTTCCTCTCAATTATATAATTGTGTCTTGTAATAAAAGATATTTAACTTATACTGAGAACAATCACTAGTGTTAATTATGATGCTGGCAACGCTGATTTGAGTGAACGTTGGTAGCATTGCTATATTCTGATTGGTGCAAAATATCACGTCAGTGTTCGCCAACACAAAGATAAAAACTAACCAAATAAATATGACGTCAGTAGTAAAGCTGAAGGTTTTAGTCTAAAGTAAAATAACCCGGAGTAATATTCTAGAAGTAGCTTGGACGTCATACTGCTGGTCAAAGACCATAATTTCTTTTCTTTAATTTACACTAGTTTTACACTAGTTTTTTAATTCAACGACGATAAAAACAATTGTTAAAGCCAAACTAATATTTTCATAGAGATAATTTATGGACTGTTTACATCGTATTTACTTTTTATTACGGCTCCTATACGTGTTGTATTTTATAACGGTTTTTGCTACGTGTTTACTAGTTTAAAAATGTTAGCAGGATTTCTTATTATTATATACATAAAACTAAAATAAAATATTTGACATAAAATTAACATCACCAGATTCTTAATATCCTTCATTTTAAATTTAGTTAAAAGTAAATACTGAAAACCGCAAATGTTTTATGTTCTGTGTGATTTTTCAAACATTTTCTATCGCACAACACCATATTTAAGTTGTAATCCTATTATCTGCTGGAAACGCTGAAGTTTTGATCTAAAGAGGTAATCGGATTTAAGGATTTTAAAAAATGGAAAATGCCATCCAACTTTGTTATATTAACTTTTTGAAACACCATGAGTTTTAATTAAAAACGTATTACCGCCCTTAAGAGGGCGGAGTAACGAGATTTTATTTTAGAAATAATGTAAGTTATCTCAAAAAAATACGAAAATGTAAATCCAATAAAAATGTGAAATTTATAAAGTCAGTCTTACTAATTCATTCAAATTTAGTGCTCTCAAATATAATCTAGTCTGCTACTAATTAAGTAGGTATCCATTAATAATTGATAATAATCATTTGGTATTTTGCTAGACGGAGTCAATTTTTTAATTATTGAAAATTCAACGAAGATTTCGAATATGCCAGAAGCTCAGAATATGCCATGAGCGGCGATGATATTTTTAACATAGCAAAAGATTCTCAAACTATTTTAATTTTATAAAAATCTTAAGAACACTGCTTAATAGATATAGATAATTAATGGACGGAATAAGTTGAAGCAATGAGTTATTCGTTAGTTGTAAATACGACAAGGCTCTACCGTTATCACGCGCCTTTGCATATTAAAGGCAATCACGGCTCAGAGGATGCTACTTATTACTGCCAAAGCTAAATACTAAAGCCTGTGGAAACAGATGAGAAGCCAGATTAATTACAGCCGAGAGACCATTCGCGGTGCCAAATAAAGAATATATAATGAACATTACGCTCAAATTGATGAAACCACATTGTATCTTTTGTATTTTCAGTTTTTTTGTGTCATAATAAAATTTGGGAATATCAATGATACCGAATTCAGTCACACCTACATAAGCTTTATTTTCTTTTAACCTTTCAATACTTTTAGACCCTTTCTTATGATTTCGGTTTTGTTAAGAAAAAACGACAAATACCCTCAAAACTTACAACACGAGAATAAAATAAATTTGTATTTACTTTTGTATATCAACAAGTATAGACACATTCATAATAAACATTAATATTTAAATATTAGTGTTCATGATAATAATTTCGACATATTTTCATAAACTATTTCGTTCTACTGAATAGAACAAAGAATTTCAAATTAGTATACCTGCACTTGCATGCTAATTAAGACCACCATCCTACTCACGAATGTAAGAAAAGAAAAACCTTCATATCTCAAGGCAAGGCTAGCAAACATTACTTTGGTTTTTATTTATGTTTGTCTAGTGGACAGCTCCCACTTATATAATAAAAAAGATAAAAAAGTATTTACTTACTCCTAATATTTCTCTGCACAGAATACATTTAAGCCAACATTATGTAATTAAACTAATTTTTGTTTCATAAATTACTATAATATTTTTGTCCTACATAAACCTTTTTAAATCTATTTAATGGATGCGAACATCGTAAAAGCGTAATTCGGAATACGACTAGTCATATAGAGTTTCAAAGGAATTTTAGGTTTAAAATAATTAACTTTATAAGTAGCTTTGAAATTTAATGCCCAAAGCAAGTAGAGAAGAGTTCGAAACTATTATTTAAAAATATGGATGTTACTGAACATTTCATTTATATTCTTGCATACATAAAAATAGTAGCGACATCTATAAGTATTCGTAGGAACTTCGTAGCGCATCTATAGCAACTATCTCTCTCTCTCTCTCTCTCTTTATCCATCTATAATAATTATTACTTGAATATATAATTAGTTATTTAAATTCTGGTTCTTTGACTACTTAGACATTTAAAACTCGCATTAAAAAGTGTGTACTATTGTAAAGCTAACTACTCTGTAAAAGATTACTTGAACGATGACAAAGCTTGGAATCTAAATGACATCGTCATTTTTTTCTCAGAAGAAAATTGCTCCCCGAACTGGCCCGAGCTTCAGACAAACTGACTGACCGACTGACTAATTTTGAGGTTTCAAAAGTTCGTTGGAAAAAGTCTATTTGAAATAAAATATTTTGAGTTTGAGTTTGACTTCTCTATGTATTGTTCTTATTTTAAGTGTTGTTGTTGCTATTTTAGGGCCCATTTAGTGATGACACTTATCAGGCTTATGACTTACGCACGTAGTATGTATATAATAATTTTATATTAATTATAAAATAGTTAATCAAAACCGATTTATTAAATCACGCAATAACTTAGGATAATACCGTTAATATGGGGAGTAAACTCATTAATGACTCATTAATTCTAGAGCAGAGTGATTACTGGTTTTGACAACCGATTCATTACGAGTGACAAATGATGCTGTGACTAATAGTAATCGTTTTCAATGTGTTCAATTATTATATTGCGAAGTTAAATTTATTGAAAAAGCATAACAACCTTCTGTTTTTCATGTAATGTTATGCCTTCAACAATTTTCGTTAAAATTCAACCAAGCAATTAGCTTAATCTTCATCATGTTAATAATGGAAACTACATAAAAATCCACTTAGCAGTTTAACGATATTTATTAGTTCTTATGAACCAGATCGAGTATTTTATTTCACATTCCTTGATTAAAAGATAGTGGTTACCAAAGTATTATTGAAACTTCATCCCCAAAGTAAGTAAAATAAGCAAAATAAAGAGCAGAAATTGGTTTTTCCTGGAATGTTGCCGACGTGAAATCCCACTGGGCCCAGAGCTATGTTCTTAATAATTCTGTTTTTTTAACCTATTGGGCTTTTACTGCGATAGATCACATATAATAAAATCCTATCGAATATTTATATATAGAAAACAAAAAAGTCTAATAAAGCTTTATAATATTAGTATAGATATATTTATAATTCTACAAAGTTGTTTGATATAACATCAAATAACCATTAAAGTATTATGCTGAGGCAAGACTAAAAGGATTTGGGACACTAATGATGAATGAATGAAAGTGAACTGCCACACTCCATTTATAGAAAATAGTAAAATATATTACGGTTATTCCCTAATTTACTTCGGGAGCTACATAAACATTTAGATATTTTGACCTTTTGCTACTTAGACAAATTTATTGATTGTAAACGGAAAAATAGAGTCAGATTATAGTAAGGAGCTCACATTATTTTTTTTAAAACAATTATTGACTAGACAACTTTAAACGATAACCTCGTTCTCGAAATATTAGTATGGCTAGTAATTTCACAAAGTAAATATTGAATATACTCCAGAGCTGTAAGCGTAAACATGAACATAGATTACAAGCCTCAGACACAGCTAAAATTCATCTTTATCGTGTTACTGTGCTAATATTTAGTTAATATATAATATGTTTTGATGGTCGATCAGTCAGTTGTCTTCATAAATGTCCTCATTTTAATCCTATTCGTTTTTCGGTTCGTTGAAAATTTCTCTTAATAACTTAGTTAACTAGGAGTTAATTTACCGAAACGATATCTTTTAATGGTTTATTTACCCGATACGTTACGACGAAAAACATAATAATGATGTTCGTGTTTAACGATCCAAGAATATTTTTTTCCCCAAGGTGGAAAATAAAGGTGCAAAATTACCATCTTCACCTGAGTGCGCAGAATATTTAACTTCTCTCATATAATCAGCCATATTTAAATTCACCAATAGGCTATAGGCAATAAATTTTCCATTGACGACGAGACGAAGAATTGAACAAAAACGGTTCTTGTTGAATTCACAGGCCAACAATAGATAATTTATCGCAACCGGTCCAGGCACGCCGTTTGTGTAAGAAAACGATTTAGTCAACTATTTTAAATTATAAGTGAATTCAGGTAAGGATGAATCTAGTAGCAATGTTTTCTTAAACTACGTATAATATATAAATAATATTTTCAGAGTGTAAGGGAACTGAAATTACTGTGCCATTTTTAGGACACAATATTTCTATTTATCTCTGCCGCGACACTGAACACTGAAAATTAGTTCAACTGTTAAAAGTATAATAAAAGATTACTAGAAATATTTTTTCTAAATTCTTTTTAGGTCCACGAAACTTCTGAAGCACTAGAGTTGAAATACACTAGATAGTTTTTATTTAGAAAAATATCCTTGATTGATTGAAAAAAAAACGTTTTCAATTACTCATCCGAATAATTAATAAAAATTAGAAACGTGGTAAACAACGGCGAAAACGATCTATTTCACTTTGTTATTCATTAAACAGTCTTCATAAATATTATAAAATAAACAATTTGATATTTCAAGGATACTCGTTCTTAATATTAAATCACTAACTTGGAGGTACTAAAAAAGTTGTAACAATATAAACGTCGAGAAGTGCTAGCAGCCTTTAAAAAATATTACTTAAGTCTATATTAGTTATTATACAAATATTAAGAAATCAAACTATTTTTAGGAACAGTAAACATTTAATAAGAAAATTATTAAATGAAAATATTGAAATTAGATTATAGAACGGTCCGTCGGCGTGTCTAAATATCTATGTATTTTTTTGTGAAAAACTCATATTGTACTGAACTGATTTTCATGTAATTTCATCAAAACCAGACTGATTTATAAGAAAGGTTTAGGGGTATAATTTATTAAGATTTTAAATGAATTGGTTGATATGCTGATAATCGTTTAAAATGTCCAAAATGTGGTTTTACTTCAAAGGTGAGCACGTAGGCGTAATAAGCTCTATTACCCTGCGAAACCGGGTCGGTTCGCTAGCTAAAATATAGGTAACAAACAAACTCATCCCTGGAACATTTAAAATTATCTTCTACAATAATCCGCTCAGCTAATTTACTCACTTTTTACAGAAAGCTTCTTTCATTTTGCTAATTATAGCTATAAACTATCACGATTAGGTTACATTTCAAACAAACAAAACTTCATCAGAATCGTTCCATC
>JAOPUB010000003.1:1477311-1495851 GCA_027564055.1 Neptis clinioides
CATCTTGAGTCGGTTGTAAGGGATCTGAATCTCGCTTAGTATATTGCAAAGTGTAATGAGTTATTTGTCCTCCTCTGCCATCTATATTCGGAGGACGCCATGACACTCGAAATGATGTAGAACTACTCGAAGTACATGATAAATCTTCTGGACCCGCAGATGGCGCTAAAATAATGATCACAATCTAATATTGTAACGTAAAGTAAATGGGAATGATTTTTACTACAAAAATGTTACTTCAGATTTTTAAAATATTTCTAAAGACTGCAGTTCTTAAATCTCGGTCATTGTGTAAAGAGTAAATTGCAAGGTTCTCGTTATTTCGGACGAGGTCATTTACATAAAAAATTCAAAGTGAGTCTTTTATACAAAATTTGTATAAAAGAGTTAAGCACACCGGCGCCAACACTACTTGCAGTAGTTACAGCTTCTGTAAATTTTAGTACGAGAGAATTGTACGTTACAAAGTAATTAAATGAAACATTTTTCTAACTCCAGTAAAATACAAAGTATGAAGTAACAGAGCCCTGGAGAGCCAGGATTACGTTGAAGTACAAAATCCGAAAACGTTTTTAAGCTGCTTGCATTCTCATAGTAATCATTGGCTATTAAAAATATCGGGTAACACAAGGCTTGGTGACAACTGATGTAATAGTATAAGACCAGATCACGGGGCGTTATGTATGTTTCTGATATTATTGAATTCCAACATCAGGCACTAGACATTTTCGAACTCCCGCATAATCCATCAAGATCAAGCATCTCCTGCAGGCAAATATAATGGCTAATTATGACTATTTACGGGAATATTTTTACATAGAATGTATTATACTAAAGGATTACCAAAGAAAGTCAAGATTTGTATCTTTCTAAAATTCTTTTCATAGTTTACCAAATACTCGTATAAAAGATACTTCCTGGGGCTATGAAAAGTAACATGGCTCGGCACTGATCACTACTAACATTTAGACATCGGGTTCCCAAAAGTAAAATAACAATAAAAAGTCAGATAAAATCGTATAAAAGTGCTATCAATTTGTTCCGATCCGTTTGACCTGGATCGAAAGGCCACGGTTCAATTAAGCCATTTTGCATTTTGATGGGAAATTTACGATAGCCGCTTTGGTGTGGCGGCGTGAATATATTCACAGCGGCGACAAAACTTATGAGTGCCGCTACAACTTTGCCTTTATTGGACTTCTAAAGTACATACTCGTTCTTCATATTTACATATTCAAATGACTCTTGTTTCCTAAGGTCGTTTTTTCCGTTCCCATTAAAAGTTTCACTAACTTTTTTGGGACGGAATTCGTAAATGTTATACTTATTTATGAGAACATCTCGGTGTATTATCTTGTAAATAGCCCTTATTTTATCTTTATATGCAATCTTTTGGCGAAGTTATAATAAAATTACAAACTAAAAGAAGATAAGTTACGTATACGTATCAAATCTGAAACCACCTGGAAAACTTTATCAACTACAAACTTCATAATTCTACAGCCTTTAACAACTACATGTATAAGTCGTATCAGTGTTAAAACTTTTGGATTAGGTATACCGAACTTTCTATGTAGCTAATATGATTATTTGTCTAAATTACTTTAATTAAGAATACCTAATGTTTATTTTAATTTCGTGTTCATGTATTTTAATTTGTTCTACCATCTGTCTGAATAGATTAAGATTGAAGAAATATTAACACCATCCTAAGTAACACTGTCAAAATTTAAAATGCAATGCATGTGAATAAGGCTGAGTTAATCTTTTTTTATTCATGACAAAAACTCACGTGATTCCAGAGTTTGTCGGTAATGTGGCGGTGACAAGGGACCAGTTCCAGCAGCATTATAAGTTCTTACAGTGACTCCATATCTCGTCGCAGCTTTCAGTCCTCTAATAGTAGTACTTATTGCATCAGCACTTGCTCCACTTAATTTATAAAAAGTTGAGATACGCGAAAACCTTAAGTGACCTCAGCGAAGAGATGGCGGATCGGCTAGTCTTACTATAAATGTGAAAGTTTGTATGTTTGGATGTTTATTACTCAATTGTGCGATATCGGCTGTAATGATTTCAATGATATGGATTTCTTCTAATGAATAATAATAGTTTTATACAAGTGATGCAAAAGTTAACCAATAAATACTTGGCAAAATCATAAACATACTGTATGTTTCAGTTTAAAAAAAATTATAATATTTAAAAATTATTGCAATATGTAATTTATTTAAATTAATTTAATAATTAATTCTACTCTAAGAATTTTAACTAATACAGGCGTTACTTGAAATGCATCTAAGTAATTATTTCGTTTAGTTAACATTTTATAAGCAATACTTTAAACATTGCGTAATTAATTTTGGCATTTTTGAAACTTATTAAGAAATAATGTAAAGCGTTAAAGATATACTTAGATTATTACTACTCACACTAATGACAGCCAGTTTAAAAAATATATTTTTACATACAGAAATAAAAATATAAATGATCCTGATCTAACTACAATCCTCCTAAGGTCATCAGCCCATCTCGTTATTTATAAAAATGACATAACATACAGTAATTGGATAAAAAAAGTATAAAAGTTGCTCTGACGAGTCCTCTGGTTTGTAGTGGAGATCGTTCACTTAGTTCGGTTACTCATCGCTTATTCTATAAATATCAAATACAGTTCTGTAAAAAAGAAATAAGTAAGGGTCAATAACATTTATTACAGCTAAAATTGACGGTTAAGAAAATTGACTGTTGCAATGCTAATAATTTCTCTAGATCTATATTTTACATTTTATCATCTATACTTCAACAAGTATATAAGTATACAAATCTATACTTATAATAAAATCGTATCTATCTGTACATTTAAGATTTTTGGAAAAAAAAAGAAGTGAAATTTGGTACACGGACACATAAACTGGGTTGGAAAATAGGATACTTTATATCCTTGAAAAAAATATAGTTCCTGTAGGAATTAATGATTTTAGTGGTGCATACAGTGCTGAAGACAGTTAAGTAAAATAGGAGTATTAATTCGTAGATTGAAGTAAAAAATAGAATGCATTTATCCTAATGTCTAAGTTCTTATGGGATACAAGGGATTTATTAGTATAATAATACATAGAATAGCTAATATTGAGATCAACACAAGGTACTTCTAGCTATAATGTGAGTTCCTGTGGGATATAAGACTTGTATTGTGTAGATTATGTAAGAGGATTGAAATTTACTCATATAGTAACATAGAATCAACACATAATTTTTTTTTAAAGAATTGGCGTTCCTGAGGGCTCTCTTCGTGAAGAAAAATCAACAAGAATAAACATAACTCGTTTTTCACATGAAGAAGATGCATTTAGCCTTACCTTAGCACAATTTCTCAACAATTGGGCCATTAAAGCGAGTATGAGTAAGACGAATATTAGTTCTAACAGTCAAAGTCCGTTTCACGCTGGTTCAAGATGCGAGTTAAAATCAGAACTTAAATTTTATTCTTTGAATTTATTGTAGGCATTGCAGCAAAATTACAATATTAATTTCGAATTGCTATATCTTGAACTTTCTTTTAAAATATGCATAAAATATTATTAATCATATAAAATTACTTTAAACGGAATAAATAAAAATTTGTGAAGGCGACCACTCAATAAACGTCGTTTTTGTTTTTGCTTTATTTTAGAAAAATAAACATGCTTATTTTTATTAATGTACAAAATTTTAAGGTATATATAGGCTATAAGTATTTCATGGAAAAGTTTGCGTGCAACTTTTCGAATTCTTAGTAATCAAATAAAGTAAATAAATGAAATGAAGAAATTGAATGAATTGTTGCCTACCTTAATAATTAATATAACTAGTGAAATCGTGACTAGACAATTTATATTACTGACGCGCAATGACCTTCAAATAAGAAAGATTTTTAACATTCTGTAAAGCAAAACTCATAATGTATTTTATTTTTAATGCTTTGATTCTCTGCTACTGGCATCACCAACTTACTATATAGATATAGGATGCAAATAAACAGGTCAAACGAGTTCGTGCTTCTAAGCGGAATTTAAAACTGGATTGAATAAGTATTTTTTATTTATTTGTTAATGTTGCACGTTGTTGGGGAACACTAGTGTAATAACATTGAAGTCTTTAGGAATTGTAAGTCAGACTTTAAGAGAAGTAAATTACATTGCTGATCTCATACTAATGACGCTATTGGCTCCGTCATCACTCATATTTAGATCAGAAGAATTTTTCTGTCGTCAAAACTTTGTCAATAACAGCACCAGCTGCACAGATGGTAGACATATATTCTCTGTGAATGTAAATGTGTTTCGATATCATATTATTTTTTATAACCATTAGAGAAAACACGATTATTTATTTGAACATTTCAATACTTTTGACAAACATAAATCGTATTTCCTGTAATTTTAGAGCTTTCTTACCTTTTTCTATGTAAGGTATAATCTAAGGACGTATAAACATTTAAATGATTGTATCTGAACTGGAACTAAAGCCGTGACCGAGTATAGGTTCATTTTAAAATCAATATCTCCGTAGGTATCTCTGAGAATGAGAAGTCATACTATGTTTTTATTTTTAAAATAACTAAATAAATCACATAATCACAAATATCAAAGATTAATAAATAAAATGGAGTGTCTATTTCTAATTCCAATTATCAACCTTTCAGTAAATTTATATGAAATAAAAAACAATTTTGAAGTTTTTTCTTTGTCTGTCTGTTTGTTTCGGCTTATCTCTGAGATGGCTGAACCGATTTAACAGGTCTTTTCCTAGCAGATAACTGATGGTATACGTGATGATTTCGGCTACCTGTATTTTGGAAAAAAATATAGTAAATAGCCGAAATAGGACAACCCTAGGCTAGTTTTTAATGAGAACAAAAATATTTTCTATTACTGCGTACGCATTCTTGACTTTTCTAGTATTTTTTCACATTTTTGCAAAACGATAATCTTCCTCAAATGTATACATACTTTTTCACATCTCAATTTCAATTTCTTAATTAGTCGTAAATGTCTTTGTTACGCGCAAATCACTAGTTGGTAAGTTTTAAATTGTAACTGAGTATTTAGAAAATCTTAGTTAATTTTAAAGGATCATAGTCTTTTCCAAAAGTCTATAAGAATTTATTCGTACTACAAATATTCTTATAACTTTTCTACTTTATCCCTACATTCGATAATATGACATTGGAAAAGTTAAAAAACAATCCATTGAATTTAATTGTTACTTAAATTTTCAGATATTTAGTGTAAATAAAAAAATATTTTTAAATTACATTTAATAAAAAATTAATGAGTATAGCAATTCTTATTAACAAAAGCATTGCATGCTAAAAGTAGCTATAATGTGCAATTTGATTACAAAATTTTCTACACAACTATTTTGTTACAATTCTGGTTAGTTTGATGGATCTATGATTCTACGCATTATTAACAAAGCCAAATAAAAACATTTTTCTTGATCTATAACTAAAAGAAGACGTGAGTCAAAAGGAAATTGATTGAAAAGAGGCTAAAAGGTTTTTATGGATGAAAGTCAATTCGAAAAAAGATTGAATTTATAATAGAGAAGTTATCAAAGAACTTAATTCTTTTTACAATAGTACGGTTTTTAACCTTTGCTGAGATCAGGCGTTTAGGCAGGCGCAAGCGCTTTCCACTGCGACCGCCTGCTATTAACTAGAATCACATCGCGATTTGGTTTTTACTATATAACATCGCTACTCAAACTTCTTTGACATAAAACTTCAATAAAAGACCCAACTTGTCTTGGTAGCTTGCAACATTTATGGCTTTGCCCTGATCAGCATCGATTTGACAAGTAATATTGCATACTGACTTCACAATTAATAAACAACAATAATGTAACAAAACTGCAATTAGTTTTCGAAGAAACAAATATCTAGAAATGTTTATCTACTCGTCAATTAAAGAATGATTTATAAAGTAGGTTACAACACATTATTTCTTAATGTTAGCTCTTGTTTGCTTATTGGATGGTTGTGTAGATTGCCGATGCCGGAGTAAGGGTTTAACGGTCGACGTCTTTTGTTTCTATTCATACTCTGTGATATCATATGAAAATTTGTACGTTCCTTGTGAATGTAATTTGCTTAACTAACGATTTATCCTCTATTCTCTTATATAAAAAAAAATTTTAAAAAATATAAAAAAATATTTTTGTATACCCTACATACTCGAGACTTAGCATTCTAAAAAAAAGTAAAAGATTTAAATTTGTAATCCAAAACGTTCCATTAACTTCATATTATGACTTAAACATAAGGCATGTTTATTGGTGCCTACATTGAAGAGCGTCAATATATTATATAGGTATCGTTTTAACTGATGTAGTTAGCGGTTATCGCTATTTCTAACTTCATTATTTAAGATAAGATAAACTGATTTGTCAGTAGGCAGATTCCACACTCGAGTAACGTCCTTGGCCATGATTTTGGAACTATATACCTGCAAGCGCAATCTGTACTCTGTAGGTAGGTAACGATTACTGAAATCCATACATTCACTTATTTCACTTACCTTCGACATATCGTTAAGCTTAATAGCTACGGAACCACAAGATCGCCATCATCTCACTTCTCTAATGAAAACAAAGTATTTGGGGCTTAACTCTTATATCAAACAATGGTTGTGAACGGATAAGTCGTATCACATTTTCGAAACACCGTTTCGCGGCCGAGACTCGATCAATACTGTCGTAATGTCGTTGCCATTGCCGGCGAATAAGGTAAAAAATATAACGAAACGTTACGCGTGCGCGCGCAAACTGTTGTTAACTAAAGAGCGCATGTGTGACTGACTGTCGTTCGTATGGAATACGGATGGCACGAGTGCACGACGCAGATCCGACTGGCTAGTGGCTAGAGGAGGAGAGGAACCGATCGAACCGTAGCAGACCGAGGCCACCGACATGAGGCCAGTTGTACTCGTATGATAATAAGAGTTGATTGTATCAAACTACCTATCACAATTAGCAATTGATGATGCAAAGGTACCTGCTGGTTACATTGCATAGTTTTAGATGATTATTGACTACTCCCTTGAAGTGATCGATTAACTGAGACTGCCTAGTTTCGGAGTTTACATCGTTACTAAATAGGTACTATATGCATGAACTATTGAAACAAATCTTCTGTATTTTAATATAGAGATGGGTGGAATAGATAAGTAGGTAACTCTTAACAAGGCGATTCTACGACAGACGACGAATTATACAATCATATTAGGTAGGTATCTTTTAGTACTATACGTATTAAATACATTTAATTAAAATAATATTGCATATTACGCTTTTCAGTTCGTATACATTTATTAAGTTGAACCTTTTTGTATATTATTCTACCTCTAGTGTAAGTGTTGGTAATATACGTGTGTATTTATTATTTACCTATTATATTTTACACTTTCACTTATCAACCGCAAGAAATATTTAGAATCTTCAGTTATACCTTTAGAATGCTCAGTTATACTAATAAAATAGTTGCCTTCATCTTAACAAAAAGTCTTTGTGATTTACTTAGTCAAGCCAAATTAATAGCTATTATTCTACTACTCTTTAATACCTTAAATAGCATTCAAAATGTCGAAGGATTTGCTAATGTTTAGATTAAAAACTCTTTAATTTTGTTGTCTTAAGATTCTTACGTTTTAGTACACTTACATGAATTTCTTTACATAAGAAACCTAAAAATTGACCTCAGCTTTTAATCTCTAGAGTACGGCAGTATATTATAAATAAATTATTTTATTCGATTAAAGCAGATAATTCTATGCGAAAATTCATATTTATTCATTAAAAACTTTTTTCCTTACGTTACTTAGTCGTTAGGAGTCAGTAGTCCAGTGACTGGGATTTGAACTCTCGACGTATCGATTGTAGTAGTGAGTCCAACGCCTGAGCTACGTACTCTTCTTTTTTATATTTAAACTAAAATGTGTTTTGTAGGTTGGGTTGTCCATTCAATTTAGACGACAACATTGTTTTTTTCAACTTCAGAAATGTTATATTTGTTGATTTATTGGTAGGTAGACTAAAGTTAATTACTCGTATAGCGTTCGCTATATAAGTTTACATCTGAGAAAAAATTGCGCATTTTGTTTGTATTGCATTGGCAATTACATTCTAACAGTAACTATTTTGACAAATAGCAGACACGCGAAAACTTAAACTTCGAATAAGAACCAATCAAATAAAAGTGTATACCAAATCGTTACAATTTCACTTAGTTTTAGTTAGTAGGTTTACATATTCCATAATCATCAGTTATGTTTGTATGTGAGTCACAAAGTAGTTGTATTGTTACAGAAATAACATAAAATATAGGCTTTATATCAGATATCACGCAAAAACTAAGGGAAACGAGGGCGATTTAATTAGAAATACTAAAAAAGGTAATTACAGAGCAACAGGTACATCGAAAAGAAAGCAAAATGCAAATAGAACAAGTATCCGAAAGATTATACAAATTGTTTACGCACACTTTTGTAAAAAAATATTGAATTAAAATAGAAACATGTAACAATCCAGATACTGAACGAACTCACCTCTTTTAATTTAATTTCACTTTCGTGAATTCTGAGTAGCCATGCCCAAAGCACAATTTCACCAAATTACTGTTTACTACAGTTGAATTGCTTGTTAATATCACTTTAATAATGAATTGGAAAAGATTAAAAATTTGTATATATAATATTTTATTATTGGATTAGGCTTTTGTTTTACACTAGAAGAGTATCTACATACACAACAAAGATTATATATACAAGACTTAATGATTTCATTTGCACAGTGCACTGAATATTGTAGTGATCAATGATCATTGATCAATGATCAACCATCATCAATGATTCATTCTGTACTTGATTAGTTCTTCCACAGAATACTGGTACGCTACGGGCATAGAGATAGGGTATAAATATTCTGTGTATTCTATTACTGTCAAATTACTGTGGTTGTTATGTACGGAATTTCTAAAGAATATTAATATTAAACATTTTAAAATAAGCGGTAACCTACACAAAATTTATTAGATTATATAATATAAAACTATGAATTTTTGTGTATGTCTGTATCTTTATGTTCTACTAAACTAGGTAAAAAAACATATTCACGTCAACAATTAAGGACATAGATTTAAAAAATATTAATACAGAATAAATTGCCTTTTTAAGATGCTGCAAATAAGATAAAATAAATGTTGAGTGTATTTAAAACAATTCAATTTAAATAATGATGTATTCAAGTTACACTATGTAGTGATCATTACATGATGATACACTATAGGATCAATTAAAAATATTTTTTACTTTTATAATATCTTCATCCTCAACAATATCATGTAAATAACAAATATTATGCTAAACAATATGTTTAGCATAATATTTATAAGAACAGCTTTTGATTTTCGAACTGGTAGTATAGCTACTGGCACATAAGATTGGGTTTACACTTAAACACCCTGAAGTCACTATAGGATTTTTTTAGAGGGCAGCACGGGGCAAGAACAATACAGATGCGATCGGGTCTAGGGCGGTGTTTCAGTTTCCACGCATTTGCTATTTATCCAAATTGTAAGCATTATGTATAGAAATGTTAATATATAATATATAATAGTAACAGTGTTCTCACCGCGCAATTATCCCCTCACGATTTTTTTCATACCTATAGACAACGTATATCTATTATTACAATAATTGCATGTAAATATAAAATAAAAATCTAGTACGTAATAGGTGTTGGCGCCGCGAGATCCATAGGGGTGCGGGAAGAGTGACGAGTGACGGGGGCGGAGAGCTGCAAGCGCGGTCACGCCGGTCATAGGCCAGATTCGCTAGCTGATCGCCCTATAAATTCAGCAATAAATAAAATAAATTTAGTGCCGTTTCCATATTTTTGTATTCAACTCCATAAATTATGGTCCAGTATTGACCAATAATTAAATAACGATAAATTTAGTACTACGTCCGAAGCAGAAGAAACCATTATGAGCTAAAAAACATAGACAAATGCTAACGTATCGATATATTCAAAAACATATACAGATATTTTTTAAAAGATGGCATCCCTATATTAAAACACGATTGAACGTCGAACGCCGAATGGACATAAGCGATATATGCACAGACTAGATAGTAAAGAACTAGATACTAATGGGTATTGTTATATAAATATGATATAACTCAATGCTTATGGGTATATGTGATTCCGGCTAATAAATTAGTAAGGTTCGAAAGCTATAGAAACATTTACTAAAATAAATCTTATTTAAAACTCTGTAACACTTATTATCAGCTATTCATAAATTAGAATCTTGAGACTCATGAGAACATTAGATCCAATGCAACAGAATAGTGTTGTAATCGTTGATGCTAAATTTTGTTTAAAACACTTAAAATTATTTAATTTGTGCGGTTCATTTATTTTTAAAGATTTTTAAAATATTTATTATTGCCCTACTAACGGCGTAAATTGTATACCTGTGGTTAAATTTGCCGCTCAATTTCCTTCTTATGTTCTTAATTTCACGGGAGTTGGCAGGAGTTGCGACTTGCGACACAGATATATAATAATCAAAGAGTATAATGTACATATAGAAACATATAATCTTTGTCTTTGATTGACAGACAAACTATTTTGCACATAAATATGTATATTATTATCTTTAACATAGACAGTCGTAATCAGAAAAAAATATTTTCATAAATTGTTTTTCCCCCTATTCCTTAAAACTCAAATAAACAATAATATGAGAGAAATAGAGCATAAAATGAAGTGCACAAAATCACAAAAGAAGAAAAAAAGTTGTATACGATCAAATGTAAGCAAACACAGCAGAAAGTTTACAAACATATTTGAAATTTGTTTATACAATTTTTTTTAAAAATATTTGTTTTCCAGTCTTCTGATAGCTCTTATTCGGATGAGTGGGTAGAAAAGAATCCAGAACAAAAGAAGACCGCAGATCGTGAAGAATGGATGTCAATGACGGGAATGTTGAGAACATTTTCTAAAGATGAAACTAAATCAAAAGTAAAAGAAAAGAGGCATATTGATTCGTACAATCCAGGTACGAGCAGCAGGGAGCTCAATCCTTATTGGAAGGATGGTGGCTCCGGTGTACCACAAACATCAGACAGTTTCAAAAAATCTCGAGAGTTTTTAAAACCATCCAATGAAGACGATTACTACTCTTACAATAAAAATGAGAGTAAACGAGAATCTAGTAGAAAATTTACTACAATAAAATCATGTAACTGGCGAAAAGAATTGAAAGATAAAAACAGCAATGAACAAGACATTTCATTTCCTGTTAATGAACCTTCTACTATGCGAAAATTAGAAAAAGTACCTTCAGAATTACAGCTAAGTAAGGCTGTAGTAAAAGATAATTTATACCTATCAGATGAGAAATTAAATAAACTAGGTGCAAAAATTGTTAAAGCTGAAATAATGGGTGATATTAAGTTAGTGGAAGAGTTAAAAGCTAAATTAGAAGCTGCTCGTGAGTACAGAAAAAATAATTCTAAAATCAAAAAGGTTGAAGAAGATAATAAGGTTTTACTAATGTCAACATCTAGTAGTGGTAATAGTAGACCACTTACAAAAAATACAGAGTATTCCCAAAGTAAAGGTGGAAAACGGAAAGCACAAACTCATGATGCTGATGGAAGAACAAAATATTTTGGAAATGATGATAAATACAACCTGGCACAAATGGTAAGTAACATACTATAACATGTGTTTTTATTTATTTATACATTTTGGAAACATACAATATTTAAATCCCATAGTTGATGTAATACATAGTTCTTTGAGTTAAGGTCAAAAGTGCTCCTAACATGTAGAGATGTGCGGGTACATATATTATTTGTTTCATTTTTTGTATTGCTAATTACATTCTTTAGACAGATCTAGATATTGTGCTAAGTAGATAATTTGCGTTGATAATTTTAATTATGTCCTCTTAAATTCAACTCCAAATTAACCATCCCTAATTGTCCATGCACAATTTAATCATAGCCATCGTACAGTAAAGCTACATTAATTGATGGAAGCCACAATGTAAAATTAAGAGTGACGGACCTTATATGAAAATACTAGTATGCCCACCATACTTTGGATAGGATAAAATATTTTAACATGGCAGTAACATTTTTCCTGACATCCAATCTAAATGAAACGGAGCTTGCCAAAAATTTTATTTGTGTACAAAATTAAATTCGGATACATTCAACTGTTCTCGAATCAGTAACCTTCTACCCTAATTCTATATAATGTATTATTTGAAACTAGAGATAAAGTAACCAAAGTTTCATTTAAATCGGCCCTGCCGAGTATATACAGTCAAACAAAAATGCTAAAAATTTGGTTTCAATAGTTCTTAAAGATCCGTCATGTTAATTTCCTAAATATCTTCCAGAGTTGATTATAAATAGTGCAAACAAAGAGAGTATTTATTATTCTTTCTTTGTAGGCGAAATACAGAAAATTTCTTATTGTCAAAAAAAATTAGTGTCACAGATAACCAACACAATAGCTGCGTTAAGTTATGGTTAATTGTCGGAGATAACCATTTTTATATTTATTTATTCCTAACAATTAGAACTATAATTATATTAGTCCACAACACTTTTTTTAGATTTTGATAGACAGATTTAGTAAAGGGAATGTCACTAAAGTACATGCTTATTTATATTGCTTACTATATCATCCGTACTCTACTCTACTCTAGTACAAATGCAACGTTTTGAAACTCCAGTAAGAAAATGTCGACGCTGTCCGCTAAAACAATTTGTAATAGCTGTCTTCAAGATCGCGAGGATTATTTGGGTCTGCTTATACACATGTTTATTTTAGATAAGGGTTACAAGGCACAAAGACGTCAAAGGTGTCTTCAATGCCCTCGAGCGTCTTCTCAATTCTCTCAAGGACAATTACAGAAGTTAATTAAGTCGCAGACCCTTGTTGTTACGAAATCTTAAATGATAACAAAGCATGTTCGTCCTGCAACCGTCTGAGCTTGATAAATGGTGGTAATATTCAGAATTGTAAGTTAGTGCTTGTTCATAAAATCATAAATCGTTATACCTAATCCAAGAAATCAGATACATTTTAATTAATTTGGCCCATAAGATTGTTGACAAATTATTACATCGTAACAGCTAATGGTAAAAAGCCAACATCGTAAAAGAACTGATACAGATAACTGTTCTAGGGCTCGTATTGCGAGAAGATTTAACTTCCTTTGATGTTAACTAGCTATATTCTTGCTACTTTCATATTTTTATAACAATATATTTTAAAATGGTGTAAGATCTTAGAAATTACTTTATGAGAACTAAATAAAAGTACTCATAAGTAATATATTTAAGTCCTTATATTAATTGTACCATTATATATAAATAATATGGACACTGGGCCAATTATATCCAGAAAAGTAAAGAGCATCGACATCAGATGGCAGCGCCTTGTCAATTACTTAGACGAGCGTCATTCGTCGCTGTCGAAAATCGGTAAGAGTAACAATTAATATACAGTAAACAGTAGGTCGTGCACGACTCTTTAGGTAAGTGGCTATTTAGGCAATATCACGTTTCATATTTTGCAAATTGCAGTTTAAGTTCGAGGCGGGGAAGTTGGGTCACGATACCTCCTTTATCGGGAGCACGTCGTGCGGCCTTAATTGATATTGCTGGAACGAAGACGCAGTCATCATAACGATATCAATAAGCCAAACGACTGTACCCTTATGAGAATACATTCAGTTTTAAGCCAAACAAATACAATTATTCCACACTAACTACACACCCGGCTCCGCAAGGATAGTTTGAGCATAATGCCTACGTATTTTTTTTCTATCATAGTATAAATAGTATTATCAAACTTCAAAATGTGTTTTTTATTTTCGATTTTACATAGTGTCATGTGACATTCGCGATATTTTCTTCAATAGCAACATTAGTTTGTATCTGATTAGCCAATGACAAACGACTGCAGAGGCGTGCTAATCTTTTAGCTAATCAGAAAGTTTCCCGCGTAAACGATCCGAATGTCACGTTTTTAAAAGGAAGCCGAAAAGAAATAAAAGTATTTGAAACTCAAAGAAAAAAATAGGTCATATAAAACGTAATAATAATTCCTAATGAATTGTGATAAAATGCTGATGAAACGGTAATTATAGGTTAGGGGAACAAGAGAATGAAAAAATAACATTAATTGGATTTATTTCCTAAACGCAGATTTATTGGATGTAAGTTATTATCTAAAAGCATACATAAATATGTTGACCGTAAAGCTCCACACCAAAATCCAGACTCGTGCTCGGAGCTAAAATACGAGCTCGCTCCATAGGATTATCGCATGAATTCAGAAATTTTTCATGTATAATTTCTTCAGAGTAACTCGTCCACAATCTTCGGAAACCAAGATTGAGTGGAAGATTATTTCAGTTACTAAAGGAACGTAGGGAATTAAAAACTGTATTTTATATTTAAATATTTTAGGCCAGCTTTAATAACTTTACCTTAGCTAAGTGAGAATCTAATCAAACTGTAAATGGACAAAAATCTGTATACGAAACAATACAAACACTCAAAACAATCCTGTACGTATTAACTACGTTTCTCAAATAATTTCAGTTTCAGCAATAGAATTTCAATATAATCAGATTTACTGAATAGATTCCAAAATCAATTGTTTTATTGCGGTTTAATCATATCACCGAAGAGAAATTCCACTTCCGTGATCAAAGTAGATTTAATTAAAATTCGCAATGGCCAGTAGTCTAAATTCCAAGCAAAAACGGAATCGTTTTTTAAGGAAAGCATTAATGAAATCTCTTTAGTTTAGATAGGTATATTTCAATATTTTTTTGATACTCTAAATATTATTCATCCATTGAAATTCAGAACATGTTATTCGACATTTATATTATTTTAGTCATACGAATACGCTAGCATAGATATGGAAAACATGTCGTATAAAAATATAAAACTTGTTTTTGCCTCAAAAAATGAAATAAACATTCGCACTCAAATTTTATTTCATTCAGTCTGAACTCCTAGAAGCCAAAGTGTAATTTAATGCTTTTATTAAATTGCATATAAAATTAACTGAAAGAAATTAATGAGCCAATATGTCTGTATGATATACAAAGTGATTGTGTATCTTTAATAATGAGTTTAAAACTCTTTGTGATAAGTTTCTGAAATAAAGGAAGTCACGAAGTAAATTTCGTGAACATTACGTAATCTGACAGAGTACAAAGTATGCGCAAATTGAATTTACGATTTCAAGAATAGAAAGTAAATCTCCCAGTGATAAACTGTGCAAACCAAATATTCTGCGTCGATTTGTCATACACAAGATCGATTCATCTTCGCAGATCGATTTGTACAAATATATTGTTGCACATACGCGGTAAACGATTAATCGAGGTACTCTTGTTACTAGTATTTTATCCAGCTCTGGATTCACTGGACTGAAATGATAGTAACTTTTTTCTGATTTAAATAAAGCCTAGACTAGAACTGTGAGTATGCACTGTGATAGGTTCTTAAAAAAACATCCCCCTGTCTGCAATGCATCTGTGAAAACTTTATCCAGTTTCATAACGCTATGAGCATTCATATATACGAACAGACATACATTCAATAGGTAAAATAATACAGCTATTATATATTTATAAAATAAATAAATTTACGTAAATTTCTAAGTGTGTACGAACAGTTTACATTACCTTTACTTAATTCAACCACATTGTTACCTAAATAACAAACTTTATAATTATTGCGGTTCGTCGGTTCAATACTGTTTTCGTGTCTTATATTCGGTTAATTAAAGGGAACTTTTGATAGCGGAAAGTTACTTTCGTTATAATACGTTACAGAGGATATATAGTCCCACATGTTTTGTTTCGGGTCTTGAAATTTAAATTTATTATTGTTTTCTTAAAGGGTTTGTCGATTAGAACATACATATATATATATCATAACATATATATCACCTAAACGTATACAAACCTAGTCGACTCCCATGACTTTGTCTCTGTAGTAGTATGTTAAATTAAGTATACCTACTTGTTAAACATTTTCAAATTTCGTTTTGTTGTATTCTACCGGAACGGTATTTGTTTTTTTAAGGATAAGAAGTACTATATGTGATAATTTATCTTCTAATGCATCGGTGTACCAAATTTCATTCAAATTTGTTATGCCGTGTTAACGTGATGCGTGTTAAAACATACTAGTATTACTATTTACTTATTAACTGAAATTTAGTTATTTCTATCATCAGAGGCATAACTTAGACCTCACCTCGAGGACTTGAAAATTATTCTACAGTTACAGTATAACCTGTTCACGATACTCGGGGGTGTAAACTAGCTTCGCGAATTTATCACACATAGCCATATACCAAACTTCGGTCTAGACGGACCAAACTATAAAATACCACTATACTGGATATATAAAACAATTGCTTAGAACCACTCGACGATCGTAAAACTATTCGCATTTGTCCGATAAAGCGACAGTGGCCTTTACGTTTCAGAAGCAAAGTTTGCCTGAATAAATAAAGTATATTTCTCTCAAGTATGCTAAATTTATAAAATACATTTGTTCCTTTTTGGAATTTGATTTTTTGAGTAATAACTTGAAATATTCTTAAATATTTACTTCGTAATAACTTAATAAATCTTGAAATAATGTTAGTAAGAATTAGGAAGTAGGTATACAGTTTCTTCAATTTTTAAGATTATTACTATCTCACTGATTAGGTATAAATACGAAAGTTTGAATGTTTGTTAGTCAATCACGCAAAAACGTGTGAACAGATTCTAATGAGATTTCGCATACTTGATGTAGCAGGTATTACCTTAACTTAAGTTACTTATCCTGAAAAATTCCAGAATTCCTGGGGAGTTATTATAAATAATAAAACATATTTCCTGTTGAAAGTTGTCAATATAATTTTGGTAAAATGCACTCGTGTAATATTGAATAATCCATATACGATCCAATATATATATAGCAATATAATAAGAATCAGGCTTACCACAAAACTCATAATATCTCCTGTTACCCTAGTTCCATAAAATGCATGAGTTAATATGTCTCAAAATAAAAAAAAAGAAACACAACAAATAAACCGCACCAACCGGTCCATGTACTTACATACCGAACTTAAAATTTTAAAAAAATATCCGAATAGTTTAAAAGTTATTTTATCAAAAAATATCAATTCAAGGAGTGTATTGTACTAGGTAAGTAGGTAAGTTAAAAATAACAAAAAGAAGTTGCAAAAATTGTCTTAACTTCGTTTTTTAACTGCACAAAGTTGAAATGAAAGACAGATAAAAGGCAACGAAAAGTTATTTTAATACCGTTTCCTCAGTTACAGGAACTTTAAATTAAAGAACGTTATGAAATTATTATACATTCTAGAAATTCACGTTTAATATTTTTTGTTGAAAATATAGGTATAAATCATATCGATTGGCTGACGAGTATGCTCGTTATGAAGACTCTTCGACTGAAAATTGAAAATCAAGAGCAAAAACGTGCCTCTCCTCAAAACAGAAAAATTGACATGAAAATAATATCCATGATAAGGTTGTGCAAAAGTCGTTAAAAAATACGGCACGTAGCATTAGCACTCCAACCTTAACCCGTTTACGTAAGGACGAGTCCGTGTGCATCAGCTAGTCATAACACGAAGATAATACTTGCAACTACACAATGTCACACTTGAAATCGTGTTCTAAGATAATTCAAGAAACGTCACAGATGTGTAGAAGAGAGAGGATAATCTAATAAGAGTTCCCTATTTTTATTTTGAGGAAGACAACTTCAAAAATAAGTTAAGCCCTTCGAAACTTTTTGTTTTTTATCTACTGTTCTTCTTCAACAAAATGGGTCATCATCATCACAAACCTTTTGATGGCCTCCTCCACAGAATGGGAAGGGGGTTTAGACCATAGTCCACCACGCTGACCCAGTGCGGGTTGGCAGACTTCACACACCTTTAGGCAACTCTTAGGAGTGCAGATGTCCTCACGATGTTTTCCTTCACCGTTATAAAAAGTGATAATTAATTTCTTAAAACAGAGATAACTCAGTAAAAGTCAGAGGTGTGTGCCCGAATGTGGGATCGTACTCGGACCTCCCAAGCAAGACATTACGTCTTAGCCACTGGGCTATCACTGCTCAACAAATGGGTATTAAAAATAATTCTACGTTGCTTTCAAACCAATATAGCGGAAATTTTATGATATCCTACAATATTTCTACTAAATTAATTTCTATAAAACAAACGAATATATTTCGATTGTGGTGGTAAAGAACAAAAGTATGACTTAATCGTTTGATCAATAGCCCAAGAGCAGTATCGCTTAGTCTGTACTTTATAATTAATTAATGCATTTCTCTGAGTTCCAGATAATAACTTTTCAGTGGCGCCAGATGTTGACGAATATAATGGCCGAGCTATGAATTTTAA
>JAOPUB010000003.1:1553338-1564324 GCA_027564055.1 Neptis clinioides
TATGAATATAAAAAAATATATTTATTAGAGTAACGACCAAAAAATCTCATACACAAATAAAAATAGCGTAAGTAGTTTGACTAATTTTATTACTTTTCTCTCATCGTTAAGTTTCTTTTCTTATAGACGTTAACTTATTACACTGTTTGAACCGACCTAGTCATATTAAAAATAACAATTATGATTAATTATTAGTTTTGAGATAAATAACGTCAAAGATTACTTCTTCTTTAAATACAGTAAAAAGAAGTTTATTTATAGAAATAAATTATACTTCATTATCTCCTTGGCAACACTGTTAAAGGTATTTAAATGCTCTTAGAATTGATATTTTTAAATAAAAAATGGTGGAATTGTGTTTTCACCCAACTTCCGTCTCTATTTTTTTTATGTTTGTTACTTCAGAACTTCGTCATCTATGGACTGAATTAAAAATTTTGTTTTTTCATTTGATAGGATTACAGTTTGATCCTATTCTTTTCAAACCTCAGTTCTGATGATGGGATCCTGCAGAAATGGAGAAAACTCCTCAAAAGTTATTTGTCAACGTATAGTTATTTTGATATTACTAGAAGGGTTTCAAGCATTTACTTTCCGAATTTATCATTTGGGGAAGTGGAAGTGACTAGGAAGACCACAGATAGACATATTATGGTAAAGATAATTAAGTGAATACTACGATTAATATTTCAATAAATACTTATCATGTGTATGTTAATGGCAGATACTTAGACTTTTGGACTTTATTCAGCATTCGTTGATGAGGATACCGGAAGCTAGATACTGGAACTCAGGCTTGGAAGAACATAAACTCATCGTGTTTGGGTTTAATGCAATTGGTTTAAAGTGTCTTTTGTTATAGTAATATTCGTCTGTCTTTTTATGGTATAGCTCCAGAATAACTTGGAGATCTTTCTGTGTGGATGCAGATGAGATTGTGATGCCACTGTCTTATAAGTTTCACAATGTAAATGTGTGTCTGTCTGTGAAATCACAGCTCCAGAAAGGCTAAAACAATTTTTTCCAAGTGGAAACAGATGAGATCATTATGCCTCTATTTTATAAGTTTTAATCAGTTTGTTTCAAGGTTACGCCGACAACCTCGCTTCTATTTATTATTCAGAGCTGATTTAGCAATAATATATTAAAATTACACACATATAATTGTGTATTTTAATCTACATATGAAACATACTTGAAAATAAAGCTGCATTTCCACCAGAGATATGAGAGAAACGTGTTTGTTAGGAACAAATAGAATCATTTCATTTCATACTCTGAGGGAGTTTAGTTAAATTAAGTAAAACTATCCATATATAATTAAGGAGTAAATTTCAATATTTTCCTATATCCTAAAGCAGGAGCAAAGTAGTGCCCTCAAAGTTAGTCAAAAGTAAGCGAAAAAAGTATATGCATAACCTCCGTCCTAAAAGCATTTCATGGTTTCTTGCTTTGCTGTGAATTTCTACTTTATTTAGTGTACTCAAGAATAAAGTCTTGTCCAGATAACTTATTAAAAAAATTATCGCACATAAATCACCTAAAATTGTAATTGCACTGCATTACCGCCCTTAGAAATGATGTAATGATTTACTTAAAACATTATAATATATAAGGTTTATTAGTTTCTAGGTATGAAACAGAACGTAGGCACAATATTATATTAGTATTTACGATCGTAACAAAGTTATTTACTTAATTAGATCACTACATTAGGTATATACAGTAATGTGGACACGTAGGAAAAAATGATATCAGGCGCCAGGCAAGGTAGGTGTTATATTGTATATTTGATAATTGGAAGCATAACATATAAACTATTCTAGCCTTTACCTGTGATCGTATGAGCAATTTCCTAAGAAGTAGGAACGCCGGTTCAGCAACGCCTAGCGCTAGTCACACGATACTCGTTTACTAGTGGGGCCACACATGTATCTTTTGTAATTAAATTTTTTCTGCTACTCTTAAATTTTTATTTTTTTTTAAATATTTTGTTAATAATTAATTAGTCTGGTCAACAAGTTAATATCTCATTACCTACACCTTTTTTGTCTTGCCAAGAATGCAAAATTTATCACGATTTACGATTCAATTTAATGTTATGTGTAAATAAATTAAAACATTTGGCTCAGCTCATTGTTTCAGATGATACCGGTTAAAAATAAAACAGAACAAAAAAGGTTATCATTTAGTCATTACATACTATTTTTCTTGTACAAGTTATAAAAACTAGCAATACCAACGCACTTAGATAACGTAATAAGATAAGAGTTAAATGTTTAAAGGGAAAACTGAGATAGCGTAAACTCCATTGTTAAGTTCAATTTAAAAAATAAGTGTCGATTAAACAGGTTATAGTTTTTGTAGTGATTGCGTGGGCCGAGAGTAAGACGAATGCTTACAAGCTTGTTCTTTGGCTAGAGGCTTGGCAGCAATTATTGTCTATTATTCCAGGTACCCGCCCCCCGGTGGATGACATGCCCGCGGCGACTTGATGGAGCGCCGACCTCAGAAGCGCGTGTGGGTGGACATTTATAACGAAAACTATACAAATACTACAACATTACGCTTTAAAATTCTTAAAAGAGTAAACAACAATTTGGCACAATTATTGAATTTGTTTACTGTTTTGGTGTTAAGATCACTAATTACACAATTTTTTGTGTTACAGTTTTTTTATATTTAAAATGAATAAATCTTATTAATAATATAATATACGACATATTAAAGCATATTAATAATAATAATTTATTTATGATATGCATAAAAAATGAAAGATGTTACTACGTTGCCGAGTATACTTTTGTATCTGCTTACACAGAGATAAAATGAGTTACATCACCTTAATAGAACATAATCGGAGTAAGTAAACTAAAGTATTATGCATGATGTGACAAGAGCAAAATAAGGCTTTCCTGCAGATAATTATCGTCGCAAAACGAATGAACTGCTCTTAATTTTAAGTAATAGATATTCTGTAAACATGACTGCCGTGACGTATGTGTAAGGAATTAGATTTAAAAATGTATAACTTTATTTTAAAGAAATGTAGAATACATTCGTATGAGATATATTATGCAAAAAAATAGAATATTTTAATTTTAATTAATGTATTGGTAAATTTGTCAACCGCTTGTAAACCGTTAAATGTTTATATTTGATGAATAAAAATTCACTGGACGCGATATAAATTGACACAACGTATTAAGATCTAAAGAGATATTAACTGTTATCTTCGCATGACAAGTGACAACTTTACGTCACACGTAGCGTCACTGACCAAGATTTCGCACCTTTTCTCCAACGAAGATAAGATTTGCTTTGCAAATATTGATACAACCTGATAACAGACGCAGATCGTTATACTTTACACTTTCCAGTGATAAATTTTGACTATTATCACGCACTTCTGTGATAAAAATACATATTGTACTTGTATTTGTTTAACCTTCAGAGATGCCTTATCTTATTGAAAATCAAATGATAGTTTAACATAGTCCTTAATTTATCGTTATACCATTTTGGAGGACGATTAGTAATAATTGTCTTAGACGAGTTCAACGACCAAACTGATACGTGGTAATTGTATAATAGGTTTGTTTTCTAAATCATGCCAACGATTGGTGGTTTATGATGGTGTTTCATTGCTCTCATGCTTCATTTGTGCATAGTTTCGGTTCGGCTTGCACTGTTCTATCCATGTTCTATTTTTGACACGTTATTGGATCTAAGAATAAACTATGTTGCTGATTTAAACAGTATTGCAATTTGCATGTGATTACTTCATCCTTAGTTTTACACAATCGATGAAAATAAATGCTTCAAAGATGTTTCTTAGGAATGATCCATTTAGAATGAAGCAGTAGTGTTCAAGAGTATTTCACCTTTCAATTTAACAAAATTCTTTTAATAGTCTATTACGATTTTAAGTTATTAGAACCTAAAACTATGACGAGTGTTCTTTAAATGAAGTTACAAACTTCATTAAAATATGATTAAATAAAATGTAAATAAACTTGAGTCGTGTGTAATGTTAGTAATATGAGACTTCGGTAACGCGATATACAGATCCTTAAAGATTTGCACGCTCTCCTACATTCAATAGCCTTCATACTATTACCAACTACGTGTGAGTCCCAATTGTCCATATGAACATTAAACTTTCATCAATTTTTCAAGGACAGTGGGAATATGAAACTTAATATTAACTAAAAAATTAAATTCCAATTTAGCATGAAAGGTGACTTTAATCCCATGTTATCTGTAAGCACAATAAAAATATGAATAAAAATACGAAGCTGTCCTAAACCTAAAAGGACAGAGGAGATAATCCTTCAAAAGCAACCTCGGGCCGTCCCTTGTGACTCGAATCCAATTATCAACATTTCAAACTCACGACAACCGCAAAACAACTCGCACGATTAGGATTACAGGATTATAAATTTAACATTAACATTTTCTTTCCATTAATCAATTGAAATTGCTTACGGTTTTAAAAATATTATGAGGTTTATTCATAATATTTTTAAAACCGTAAGTACAACTAATTAGAACTTTAAACGAATCGAATCTAAAGATACTAATATATACTTGCATATATTTTACTCTTTTTTAGCTTTTAGCTTGAGACGTTGTTCCAAATTATCTTCAGTTGAGGACGAGTACAAAACAAGATTGAAAATCATAGAACATAACTCTATATATATTACTATATAGTTTATAGTTTTATAAACAATAATATTATTAGTATCATAGTGCTATTATGCATATTAGTATTGCATACATATATCAAAAGCAGCTTTAAAGGAGCTTCTACCTATAGATTTCAACTCTATTTTTGTATGCGTTTAAAAAAAATATAAATATGGGTATAGGTAATAGTTTTTAATCAACGACGACTGTTTGTGATACAAACAGCTGCTGGCTGATTTAATTTTTTATAATTATTTTTCTATTTTGACAAATGGAATTCATTCTTTATTATTTTTCAAAAGAGCACATTAATTTTAAATAGTTTTGTACATACAAGTTACACGTAAATAAAGCGCTAGCCTTGATTCATTTTCCTTCCGACGAGAATCTTCAACAACGACTGTAAGCGATATTGGGAGGATCAATTCAATGGATATTACTGTCATTTTATTTAACATACTGAATTTTTAATATTCAGGATACAATTATCGCGTTAATTAGAAACTACAAAATTATCGAAACATTATCTTGGTACATTATAAGTAGATTTGCTGAACTTACCGGTGTGTACAAAGTGTTTTATGCTATCCTGGATGTTCTTTTCTACGTCGTCAGCAAATTCTATACTCGCCGTAACTGGTAGATGTTTCCCACTGCACCGTAATAGTACCATTTGGAAGAGTAGAAGTTTAAATATAGAACACCGCACATCCATTTTTCTGAATATTTGGCAGTCACTAGCACGCATGTTTTGTACCAATGCTGCCTCTATTCTGTGATACTCGCTATGGGTTTTGCATGCTATCGATTAAACGTTCTGGTAATCAAGCAGGCGTTTCTTCTTACGAACACAAGTGTAATATTTTGTGTTTATATTTGGATATCGATATTACGGGTTCCGCTTTGTAGCATAATCTCATTATATTGGACCTGCAAAGAAATAATTTACATTAATACATCGCATTCAATCTGATATGAGTCTTCTAAAAATATCAAAAGTTCAAGAACAAACAAGATTATATCTGTCTGAGGATTCAATTACCATTACAAAACATTAACAATAAATGTTACCTAGTAGATTAATCTGCATTATAGATTAACGTTGAACTATAAATATACACTAAAAGATCACTTTATTTTTTTGTAAAACAGTTTTTTTAAATATATACTTAAAACACTTATGATAAAACTATTTACAATTATTACGATTAAATTTCTTAAATCAGTTCAGTTATCACACAAGTACAAGACCCGAATAAAACGTGACGAGATCGCAACGTTTCACCCGGCCGCTGAGTCAAGGTGCTATCTCTAAAATGGTACCATGTGTTACATAATTTTTCTTTATTAGGTAGATAATTTTATCTCCCACTTCAGTCACTTATACATATATTTACTATGTGGTCGACAGTAAAATAATAGTGAATAACCATATTACTTAACGTGTTATTATACTAAGTATTTCATCATTCATTCATTAACTTCAGAATGAAAGCACCAATATTGCACAAATTGTAGGTATTTATTCTTACTCAAAAGAACCGGTAAAACAAAAAGTTGATAAGTTACACGCATCAATATGACATTAATTGCATTAACATTAAAAAGATCGGGGACTTTTTTAAATCTATAGATGGAAAAGATTTCGATAGTCACTCACCTAAATGGGAATTGATTGACAGACATCATTCATGTTTTTCCATAAACAAATGTTTGTAGAAGTCGTAATTTATAAACGAAGGTTAAAGTTTTTTAATACTATAATCGCAGTTTGGGAATGAACGTAACTTTTAAAAACAATTGCAAAACCATATCTTGTCTTTAGTAGTCATATTACTTACTAGATATAAAAAATATAATACTTTAGGTAAAATATATATAGTTTAAAAATGTCTAATATTTTAAACTTTATTCATTTCTCCATATTATTCGATTAGGTTAGAAATAAAAAATTAAGATTCATATACAAATTGATTTTTGAATGAATTAAATTACCCTTTCTTAATTTCTATTAGCTGTTTTGTGTTGAAAACTAATAGCACCGGTTTTGCTAGTTTGGAGAAAAATAACAAATACATTTGTTAGATTTTTGTCTAGGCTTTTAAACAGCATTAGATAATTTTTAATAGTATTGAATGAATCAAACACTGTTTTAACTTATAATTATTAAATTAATTTTCTTAGAATTATGCGTTCCAGTTACAGTTTTTCATATTTTTTCTAATATATATGGAATAATTGAGTTGGTGCTATTGTATTCAGACGTTTCAAATTCGGTTGAAGCAATGTTTTCAAAGTGGTTTAGGCATAATCGTAGGGTCCAAGGAGACCACGTGCCGAAGATAAGTCAGGCGCCAGGCAACGACACTAGGTGGGTGCACTGGGTGCCCGCCAACTGCTCTATAATGTTCCCTTTCACTCTCTTCACGCATCTGTCGACTTCGTTCAGCTAATTCGCGACCCCTTTCAGCTAGTTCCCGCATGGCAGCTTGCCGCTCATCTCCACCTTCTAGTGAAGGCGGCCTTTCTAAGGGAGACGCTGCGCCAGGTCTTCCGGCTCCGAAAGGCCCGAAACCCAGTAATCCGGGGAATTTCCCGGCAACGCCGTTTTGTCCGGCGTTTTGTTGTATTACTGATATCTCGTTCAGCTGTTGGCGAAAACAGAACAAAACAAAATTAATAATTAAAATATTTATTCATAAAAATAAAAAGTTCAACTACTTAAAATAATATACCGTTATCCAATATTTTTTTATTCAACATTTAATGTAATATTACCCTACCTTTTGTTGCATGCCGTTGAGGAATGGCGCAGGAGATCATGCGGCTCATGCAATGGCCGTGGAGGTAGTTCCAGGGACATGCGCCGTCCTCGCCGTGAAGCCCCTCCGCTCCACATGTGCGTGCCCATGTGCACCTGAACAAATAATTTTATACATGAAAAAGCGAAATACTTTTACTACTTACTATCTTCACAGTTAAAAATGGGTCGTGTGAAATCATTATAGATATTTTTTAAAGATAACACAATAAGTCAAATCGAATCCATGACCTCATCAGCCATAAATTATACTCGTAATATTGGGTAATTAGGTGTAAGAGACACGAGTAGATATTGTACGTATTGCTCTTACCTTAAGATTTCCTTTGGTAGTAAACGCCTTTTGGCAAACTGCACATCTGAAGGGCTTGTCACCAGTGTGCGTACGCATATGGATTTGTAGCGCTGAGGAAGATGAGAAGTTCTTACGGCACACTCCACACAAGTGCTTCGTTGACTGGGTAGGAGGTGGATGGCTTGGAGCAGGAGGCACTGCAAAATTAGCATATAAATTTTTTACCAACGATTTTTACCTACGATTCTGATATCAGGACAAATACATAATGCGACGTTTATGACATACGGTATGTATTTTATTTAAATTAACAAATAATAGAATCAAGCAGCTTGTACTTTTTGCAGACTAACATAGGTACCTAACTAATGCAACACGATGACATTATGAGTAAGAGTAACTTAACTAAGAGTAACTTTATGCTATCGATTGTCACTGCCATATTTACTAACAATAAATGATTATTTCTTATTTTCTGTTGCTTGCTAACACTTGTCAAGATGCATCATATGGGATGCGCAGTCATTTTCAGAGGCCGTAATAAAAACTTTATTCATAAAAATATTAATATTTTTAATCATCGTGTTCTTGCTCAAAAGTCTAATTTGAGCATCCTCGCAGCTACGATGATTATCGAAGAAACACACAACAATATGTCATCTAAGATTATTAATTTAGGACAATATAGATACGAACCGGTAGGCCTCTTGGGAAGAGGAGGCATATCTAGCGTTGGTGGTTGGTGCATGGAGGTAGGTGGGAGTACTGGCGGCGATCGTTTTAAATCCATTTTGTCTGGTGAAGAACGTCTGTCTGGGCTTGGCTCACGACCTTCCTCACTGGGAGGCCCGCTCGGTCCACCCATCCCCTTGTCGAAACCAGGAGGCATATCTCGGATCTTATGCGTCAACATATGTTGTTTCATGTTGCCCTGAGGACGAAACGCACTTATTAGCACTTCATATTCAAATTAAAATTATAAAGTTTTCGTAATACTTATAACATTCGAGAGAAAAATAATATTGAGTTATACCGATAACCCCTATCTATGCAAATAAGTTTTAATTATAATAAGACTTGTAATTTAAAAGGCTTCCTTATCAAATGAGTGAAAATAATACAATAGTTATATTTTATTGCGTGTAGACATAATTAAGTATCGATTACAAGGTAAAATTCCATCGTTTTACTGAGTAATTGCCTACAAATAATGAATATTTTTTTTGCTAAATAGTAAATATTTACTATATATGCCAAACGATACACGTAGGAGGCTATAAGTTGCGAAAATATCACATGTCAAGTGTGTTGTGAATGATCTACCTCAATAGCCTTTACTAGATTCAAGATAACTATTTTTTTCTTTTAAATACTCAGTATAGCAACTGACACAAAATACTTAGACATGTTATTAAAAATCTTACTGGTTAATTATCAATTTTATTCTTTAGAAAGACATTTAGTGCATGGTACCGAGGTACGCAAATGGTGGCTAATGTGAATTACTGTATGATAACTTACTAACTATATAGTTGATAAGTGACTGTCTTATTGTATTGAATTAACAGCAAAACCATATCAATGTTAAACTTTGCAGTTAAGCTTATAATTGTCGTGAGTTATAATCGCTCAGTAACAAGTTTATTTTATGTTTAACTGTACGACATATCATTGATATTTATGGCATGGAATTTCAACATAATTGTATATGCTTAATGAAATGATTAAAATAATTTCTAAATCAAATTAAATTCTAGGTAGGTAGGGACAATTAGCAACATTTCGTTTCGATTTTTTTTTAATTAAGATGAAATTTGTTAATAGTTTAAAAAGGAACACTTGGAGAAAGTATTTGAAACAAAAGGTTCTAAATGTATACTCTATTCAGCTTGGCGTGAGACAAAGTGTATTGAAAAAATACGGTACTATAAAACGTTAAGTTTTTATTTTTTTTATATATAGCCTTTATTATACTACATTTAGTTTTAGATGAAGTATGAGAAAATGTATACTAATTGGTATATGTAATTTTTTATTAATTTAGAAACTTTTTCTGATTTGTCTACATTTTGTATCACGTCAAGCTGCATAGAACATAGAGTAAAGAGTACACGCTCAGGCGTCGCTCTCGCATACCGGGTAGACGAAGGCGTTCCAGATATCCAAAGCAGTGGCGTGCGGCGGGCGGGGTGCGCGCGCGCGTCTACCGCACCGGCAACCGCCGCCACTGCTCTGGAACCACAAATACACGCACATTTACGCACACACTTACATTAGGAAAAAATACACACCTAATACATGCAAAAAACAGATAAAACAGGAATAAATTACACACATTAGTTTTACAATTAATTCTTACAAGTAATTTACAATTATATTGATACAAGGAAATAAAATAATCATAATAAAAATTCAAAAGGGGATTCAATTTTACATCAGTCACGATTAAGTATAAAGCTTTTAAGTTATAGACATTTGTTGTTCAAAGACGAGAGAGAGAGTTTAATAGTAAAACATACTTATTAATTTTTTTTTTATTACAATGATACTTAATTATAAATGTATACAATATACAATGATTACTCTGATGATAATGTTGTGGAAAATCTTAGGTATATATACTAGTTAAAAAAATTTTAAAGTTATAAGTACCTATCTAAGATTATTTGTTTACCGTGAGTACTTCTATAGGCGGAAAACGCGGACGATTTTTTAATTTTTCAGTGACATTGTACTCCTATTGAGACAAGATAAACGTTAAACAAAGAACTATGGTGGTTATTAATATTATCCATTTATAACAGAAATGGCACATTTTAACGTACCTAATAGATGCGAACAAATTGTAGTAAGTACAATTATACTTATATTATTTATATTAATTTGAACGCGGTTTTTTCATAGTAGGTAATTTTCATAGACAATGTTATACTATGGACCTACTTAAAAACAGGGCACTTAAAGAAGAACCTTTTTATAATTTGTTTACATTTTGTCTCGACTCAAGCTAAATAGAGCATTACTACTGTTTCAGAAGTTAAAATCAATATTATTCGTAGTAGTTCTGTTCTAGTATAGTGTTAAGAGATCGTAACGTCTAGTTATATTCTGACCGTATCACGCCCGTAGCTCTTTCAAAATACATATATATGTGTGTGATATATTAAGGAGTGAAAGA
>JAOPUB010000003.1:1654858-1665305 GCA_027564055.1 Neptis clinioides
AATCCAAGATAAATCTTGCTTGATGTTCTTCATTAAAGTACATTTATATTTTGTTAATTTAAAAAAGTGCAGTTTTTTCTTATACCGTGTAGAGCATTACTAAGTTACTCCACGATTTTTTTTTGAAAGATCAAAGATTTGAAATCTCAATAAAAATGAGCGAGGAGAAGAAATTATATAAAATCTTTGCTAAATCTCAATGAGAAAAAGAGGAAGAGGAATTGAAACTTAATTATTAGGAAGGAAGTCGAAATTAAAATTTCAAAAAATGTAGCTTTTGATCTTTATTTTCAGTTTATGTACGAAAGCTGGAAAATAAATACTAGTATTCTTGGTCTCCGCTCTAAGTAAGCTACCCTAAGAGTTCCCTAGAAAGATCTCAAAGGTGTGTGAATTCTGGAGGTTCATTCCCTAACCTACTCCTTACTTTGAGGATAGCCTTTCCGCCATTGCCGGATTGTGATGATGATGCTTTCATGATGAATACCGTAAAAATGTTCTTGCGTTTGATATTATAAAGTATTACAATGTGACAATTTGATGATAAAATTACCCAATTATCATATTCCTTTTGTTGCCAACGTAAATTGAAACAGTATGGCAAACCTACTCATGGTGTGTGGTTTATATTTAGCACTGTTGCAAACACTTTGGCGCCTGAACAATGTTATTTAGAGAGTACTTTCGAACTGAATCAGCAATTTTGTAATCTACTAAAATCATTAATGTTATTTGTATCTCAGGGTAGTTGTATGTTTAGATGTTTATTAATCATTGCCGACCCGCGCGACTTCATCCGCGTGATGCTCGTATTGGTCGCAGCGTGATGTTATATAGCCTTAAGCCTTCCTCGATAAATGAATATCCAACACAAAAACAATTTTTCAATTTGATCCTATACTTCCTGCGATTATCGCTATCAAGCAAACAAACAAACTATTTAGCTTTATAATTATTTGTATAGAAATACAAAGTTGGATTTAATGATATTTATTTCTCTTAAAAACATAACATTGTTCACTTACAGAGAATTAATCGAAACGAAATAAATATAAATCGTATTCAGATTCATAGGATTTCTTTTGACGAATACAGTATACTGCTTTAGATGTTAATAATATATTGCATTAGATGTCAAAAATCTAGCAGTGGGGCTTAGCCAATAGATATGCCAGAAAAGACAGGATATTTTTTTTATTTACTAATTCGGTTCAGCTTCCAACAAAGTTATCCTTGACCGATTTTCAGCAACCGCGTCACATATGGGCAGCAGATATTTTAGTCCACAAGTACTCTCAATATACAGCAAATCTGCAAACGGTCAATAATATTTCAAACAATCTACTGTATCAATGTCAAATTCAATAATTTTTGTAACATCAAGTGGAGATCGAATCTGTGACCATCATAGATCATCATACTTCCTTCATTACAAAGGTTCCGACTTCACCAAATGTTTCAGAATATCCGTATTAACTCAATAAAGTGTTAATTTATGATTTATTTACATACGCCATTTTAGAGCATGGTAATTCTCATAAGCGACGGATATACCCCGAGGCACCGACAGTGTTAATAGTACGAAATCAAAATCACCTTGAACTTGTTTACCTTCGTAACTACTTTACAAGTTCGCATCGCATTGTTTTCAATTAATTTTAATAAGAGTTTTATTCAAATTATCTAGATAATTCGTGAATTAACTCACTGACAAAGGTCATGGACAATTTTACAACGGCAGGAACCCTTACACTTGAATGTCAGTCCATCTGTCTGTCTTGATCGCATGGAAGTATCGAGTTAAAACTAATCCAACGCAATCAATGTTTATGTCGATAGTCATAAAATTGTAGTATTTTACCCCGCCCCTTTGCCACATATGTGAACCCTCACCTCCACTGCTTAGTTTCACTGTTTTATCTTAACATAAAGCTAATCTAAACTAAACGTAACCTAAAGCTATCATGACTCAGCTATGTGGCAATTACACTTCAAAGTACTCACTTAACCATAATCGACAAAACCTAGTACCAGCATTACACTACACTGACTCTACACTTCGACATAGCCTAGCAGCACCACTATTGCCCAACACTGACTCTACACTTTCACTAACACTTCGATATAGCCTATAGGTAAATCGACTAATAGGAAAATCGACCAATAGGAATCGTCAGCGAATCAGAGGCGATCAAAACAACGGAAGTGATTATTATTCTGCCAACTATCAAAGTCAGAAGTCACTGGAGTGAGAGTAATATTCGCCAAAATAGAGATTGTGGTTTGAACTCCCTATACAGCAACGCAATACGCACATAATTCGTAAATAGTCCCTCTTCTTATACTCAGACGTATACTCAAATTGCTGGCAAGTTAAGTTAAATACTCGCCATCCTGCTCGCCCTCTAAAGCGTTCAATTTATTGATATCATATATATTGGGCACT
The DNA here is from genome assembly GCA_027564055.1 of Neptis clinioides. Lineage (NCBI taxonomy): Eukaryota > Metazoa > Arthropoda > Insecta > Lepidoptera > Nymphalidae > Neptis > Neptis clinioides. Next base: position 1,657,305 of record JAOPUB010000003.1, read on the forward strand.
CGATGCCCAACAATGTTAACTGTATGAAATCAGTTATCAAAAACAAGCTGTCTCAGTTCTAATAGACAGAGGATATTATAAAGCATGTAAGTCATTCTTACTTTATGTTATCAGACTATCAGATTACTTTATACTATCAGATCTATCATCATCAATGTTAAAAGGTAAAAAAGTAATTTTACATTTACTGTGAAGACTTTAGACGAAACTTTTCGTGAGAGACTAAACTTTAATTTACATGATTAAAAATTCAATTAAATTTATTCTGCAGCAAAATTTTAAAGTTAGGTAGGTGTAGCTAAAATATATAATAATTGTTTGAAAGTGACGAAGCTTTTCAGCCACATAACTTAATTAAAGCCACTACTGGTAACTTAAATGCTCTTTTAATTTTATTAAATTTCCTTACATTTTCTTATTTTAAAACAAGAAAATGTAAGGAAATTTAACTTGTCTAGTAAAATAGGTAAAACTAAACTAGATTTGTCTGCATCTTATTTATCTAAATGCAATGACAAATTAACCTGTCTGCAAAGTTCAGAAGATCGACATACAGTGAGTAACAACCGTGGTGGGTCTTACTTCTATTTTCCTGGAGCCAAGTCCAAATCATGTATTCGATCCGCGAAGCGCAGTAATCAAGCATGGATTCTCATCGTCTTGCAATGTGATTTGCCTTACAATTGCATTTACGTACTCTACATAGTATGTAAACAATGATATTGTTATACATTTTTGGATGGGAATCGCCACTATTACTTTCTATTTTGCTTTGTTGAGCTAATATAACGAACATAGCTTAGGATTCTACTATTACATTGAATTAGAACAAATTCTAAATATCAAGTTAAATTGGCAACATTACAACGTCGTATCAAATTTGGTGCGGAACAGTAATTTACGTAATACACGTACTTACAGATCTATACTATAAAGCAGAGGAGTTTATTTGTATGCACGCGGTAATCTCAGAAACTACTAGTTCGATTTGAAAAATTCTTTTTGTGTTGGATAGTCCATTTAACGAAGGATATGGGCTATAACATATCATGCTACGATCCATAGGAGTGGAGCATCACGCGAATTAAGTACGCGGTTCGGCTTGTAAACAATATTTTTATCGTTTGTTTTGGCATCAGAACTTTATTATTTTAAAAAGGGTAATTATTATACCTTGTAAATAACGCAATTAGTGCTTGGATAAATGCAATTAGTACTATCATTACAAAAATATAGCGCACGCCGTTGGTTATTTGTTAAATGGGCCCATTTGGAAATTAACTGCACGATTGCTCCCGAATAATGCGTGGTTGTAGAGCGATATATGAAAGGGAACACGTTAAAACTAATTGAGGGGAATAGTTATGCAAGTATTCACAGCTTTTACTTATATTCGAACCATAGGGTTTGAACGCCATCTATGAGCCAATAGCGGAATTACAGAGAGAGAGTTTAAAACATAAATAACACCTCATCCATAGATGGCGCTGTATCATACTACAACAATTTAATATTCAAATTAAATTTTTAAATTTAATGTTACTATTTTTGACAATTAATTTACATAACTTATTGTCATCTTAATTTATGATGTAATTAGAAAATTACACAACAAATTCAAAATTATTTTACGTACTTCAGCTATTGGATAATAGATGGCACTCTCTGATAACACCACATTTTTGACGTTAATTTTTTATAGATATATTTTTAAATGAAATAGAAATAATTCACGCGCAAAATTCAACATTTGTACTTTCTGACATATCCCACTGTCTTTCAAAATTCATAAATTGCAATGTTAGGATAATTGAATGTTTAGATGTTTGGATGTTAGTTACTTAATTACACGAAAACGGTTCAACGGATTTCAATGAAATTTGGAACAGAGATATTTGATAAATTGGATCAACATATAGGTTATTTATCCTGAAAAAAAAACACAGTTTCTGTGCCTGATAAAATATTTTTAGTTTATTTAGTATTTCGTATACGCCTAAATACTTTGATTTAGGTAAATTGCACGCTTGCGAAGTAGGGGCGGGTAGACTAGTAATAATATTATAATTTTTTTGTATGTTGTTGTTATTAAAATTCGTATAACATAGGAATATATAGATTCAATGAAATAACTATTGATGTACTATGATTAATATTTCATAGCGTATTCAATATTTAACATAGATTAAATAACTATCTTTCATTCTAGTGTAATTAAAATTTTAAATAATGTATTCATTACAATACTAAAAAGTACATTCTACGACTTACCCTAATTTGTTCTGTTGCTTTCCTAGCAACTGCTGGATCAAGTATTTTGATGTCCAGATCTGTCGTACATTTTTTCGCAGTTTCACTAAACACTGCAGCGTTCACGTAGTAGGTGTTCACTTTTTCACTTAAGTCTCCCGGTGAATTAGGAGACAAAATACCACTATCTGTGTCACTCACACTCACTGATCTCCTAGTATTTATAGATTTATCTCCAACAGGCGATTTTAAAGGTATCTTGGACTTCTCGGTCGCCTTAGATGGTATACGGGATTGTTTAGCTCCATCGTCAGGCTTAAACCCAGTGTCTGGGTCGAAGATAACATAATTGTCTTTATCACATCTTACTTTGTTGTTCACAGTGACCGTGTACTTTTTATTTGGACTAAGGTTTAAAAAAGGATCCTCAGTATCAATTGGACTTTCAGGTATTATGGACTGTATTTTAGGAGTGATTTTCTGTATTGATCTACCATCTATTGTACGACGTATAACAGTATCGTTAGTAAACTTCAAACGAACATATTCATTAGATATTGTTCGTCTGACTGGCGAAGATAGGAGTGGTGAAGGTTTAATTTCTTGTGAGGTAGTTTTGTTTTGGAAAAAGTTTACCTTAGGCTTATCCATCGATTTTGCGGGTGAAAATGGTAATTTTAATTTAGAATTTTTTCTCTTTGGATTATTTCCACTTAAATCTACATCACATCCCCGCACACTACTTTTATATATGGGAAGAACACTTGACTTATCATTTATTTTAGTATTTGTAGCCTTTGTGCTTTGTACAATACCTAAAGATTTATTGAGCTTTTTGATAGGTATAGGTGTTTTTAGTCTCTTATCCTTAGTCTTTTGTACAGTACATTGTTCAGAATGTAAATCTTCTCTATCTATTATAGTATTTTGTGGTTTTATAAAAGTATTGCTACGATCACTTTTAAATAAATTATTACGGGCAAGTAACTCCTCATCAATAGGATTTTCCAAAAAACTTTCGATAATAATATCAACATCGCTAGATTCTGAATTACTTTGAGAAGATCGATTTTCATTTATAATACACGATATCCTCTCTTCTATTTCTATAATAGATTCTGATTTATCACTTTCACTGAGAGTCCTCGAGGTTCCACTGCTAGAGTCTGGCGTAACTTGTGCTCCAAAAACTTCTTCCTTGGCCACATTTCGTTTTGAAGAATTTTCTGGGCAGGATGATCTTCTTCGTTTAACTGTACCCGTCGCGGCAGATGGTGAGTCCCAGTCCAAGTGTTGCAGAACACACTGGCCACTCTTTTTAGTTCGTCTTGGACTAGTCATTATTTTGCACTTACATTGTTATATCACTTGTTATGAGGTGTAATTAAATATTACGATTCTGTTGGATGTTGGAACAGTGTATAGTGATGGCATAGTTGATTTGAAAGAGATAGTTAGTTAGGAATCGGTCATTAGTGATATCGAGCACGGACATGCGGCGAGTCGCTCTGGCTCGATTGTTATCTAATTAAGAACTTGACGTAGATGCCACATGGGGCACTACGTTTGGTATAGGATATTTAGTTAAGTGTAACTTTAAACGTTACCGTAATTGTAAAGTGTAAATTTATGAGACAGTTTTGGGTTTGGGCATTAGATAGAATTAGGAACAAATTACTTTGAATATATTTGGAATTACAAAACAATTTTTAGTTCAAACCAATTAAATATAAAGTATAATGATAGTAGAACTTTCGTTAAGAACCGTAATGTTTATAGTTGAAAGTAATTAAAACAGAAAAATGTTATTGCTTATTAGTGATCCCACGCTTCGCCGAGGTATATTTAACCGTTAATTGATTCACTTACATGGTTTTGAAATAAAAGTAGTCTAAGTTACTCCATATAACATCAGCTAACTTCCAGTGAAAGTCCCATTAAAATCGAACCAGTCGTTTCTGAAATTAGCCGGGACACAGATAGTCAGGGCAACAGGACAACAGATAGTCGGACAGACGAAAATTCTCGATTTTCTTTTATATAAGTACCGTATCTTTTATCATATTAATTTAGTGAAAAGCAGTTAATTTCTATATCACAAAAGAAACTTTAAAATAAAAATAAGCGAACACTTGTAAATATAAAATGTTCCTTAGGTACATTAATTATGTAAATAAAGTCAACTTTAACAACTTTATAACTAAATACAGTCACTGTCAGTTAACGACAGAAAGTAAGGAAACTATATGAATAACTGTAGCTCAAAGTACGAACGAAGTTGGTAAGAAAATTTTGACAAATTATTCCCGAGTGTCCCGCTAGGTAACCTAATTACCCGAAAAGTAGAGGCAATAAATAACTTCACCAAGTAAGGGCGTGAGGTTACTTTCATTTCTGTATATAGAAGGGTTTTACGACTTCAATATATATGTTTTTTAGTAAAGGTTATAAACTAGACATTGTTTCTTTATATCAAGCTAATTTTAACACTTTGATGATTTTCTAGCTTTTTAAAAGAATTAATCTAACAACGATTTTAAGAAATACCAAAACTGAATAAATTTTCCCCAAAACTACACTTTGACGTTAAAGTTTACAATTGAACTGTGCTCTGTTTCTTGGTTCGTAGACCAAAGGGTTTGCTGTCTGCATATCGATTAGGTATTCTATTCAGAAGAGTTCACTATTGAACGTTATTAAATATTAAAACTAGAATAAAAAGAAATAATTAAAGCATTATAAGCTCATCCAAAGGTCTAACAGTAATTTATAAACAAATAACCAAAGCAATTTTATGAGCGAAAGATTTTTATCAAGCATTTACAAATTCATATTTTTCATTGAATTTTCTTATCGCCCTGTTCCCAGTTGAGCAAAAACAGAAACTTTCATTGCCTGGTTCTTGCCTCTTGCTCCTTCTAAGTGATTTAGAGGCGCCCTGTGACCCATTCGCAGTACACCCTTAAAGGCACAGCCTTTTACGGACGTTTCATATAAACCCTACTAAACTTTTGTTATAAACATAAATTTCGTTTTATTAACACAAAAATGTTATTTTCATATATTTCATTCATTTATAAATAATAGATTTTTCTGAAACAATTAAAAGATTACATAGTTCATCGAATAATTAAGTTTTTTTTTAATTTTTAGGTGCCATAATTCCAAAACTCTAACATTCCCAAAAGTTGGTTACACTTTCATCTAAAAAAGCCACTTTGCATGAAACGAGGAAATCTACTCGCATTGCTGATTGTAAAACCATCTTCCATCTCTTTCTTTAACAAGCAGTAGGTACGAGACACAAAATTTAAGTTCCCAAATTTAAGACGACGATATCCCCTAAATAGGTCAGGAAGGCGAAGTTTATCGCAATTTGGCGTTAGGGAAACCGAAAGGCAATAAAATCTACGGTTTAGAGGCTGAATTAGAAAATTATTAAGGACTAAAGTTATTTGAAAGGGAGTTTCATAATAACGTAGATTTAGGGAGGAATAAAAATAAAAAAATAAGGTTAATTAATGCACGAATATCAAAATTTAAATATAAACTCTTTTGATGTTTGTTTCAACTATTGATAATGATTTTTTTGTACGAGAAACAGAATTTAGTTATAACAAGCGAATTTTTTCACCCTATTTCAAAATAACCATTTTCATAAAAACCTGACCGACTTGAAACTCAAAAAAATGCTCTAAAATGAAAAAATAAATTAGAAGTCGGTGCCAGCCAGGGGAACACACGTGTAACGTGTTAGCATAATAAAAATGTGTAACGAACTATTACAGTACATATAGTTCAATAGACGTAGCGAGTTTCGTGCTGGATTGAACCTTTTTAATTTTCTTCACCTTTGTATATCTATCTGCTGGTTCTGACTTCTAAATTATTTTAGTATATTAGATTTTTACTGATATTGCTTTTTCAAGAGTTTTAAGTAGAAATAGAATAGATTATTATTTTATTGTGTTCACACGCTACTTACAAATAGATATAATAGATATTACAAAATTAAAACAAAATCAAGTTATAAATAATTAAAACCGCTACTACATATTTATACTCAGTTATAGTTTGCACAGCAGTGTCACGCCCAAAAAGGAAAATCACTCAGCATGTGCTGGCAACCCAGAACGAGCCTGATATCTTGCCAAGCGCACGTCAAGTTGATAAGACGCAGTGGGCCGATCGCAGGAATCACACTAAAAATATGATGATGCTATTTTAAACATATTTTTCAGCAAAATATAATACTACTTATATTTTTCAAATATCAACTTATAAGAACATCTTCTTCAAATTCTTCAAAAATTCTCATTTGCATGATCCTTCATCAGTAATATCGAACACCATACTATTACACAGCCAGTATTAATACAATGTTGACATTACGATAAAAAAGAAGGAAAACTATCCTATTAATGCACTATGGATATTTTCTACTTAATCAAAATTAAAAATAGATAAAAAAAAATGTCTTGGATGAGCCGTAATAATTTTGCTTGTTTTTGTAACATTTTATTACGCTCAGAACACTAGGGTGGAATCGTAAATTAAATGAAAGATCCATCAGTTCGGGAAGAAGTAAATCAAGGCGGACGGATTGCCCCTAATAAAAATTATAAGAGGCACAATGGCTCGAATGTGCGCCGAGACCGTCAGGAGCTGTAAACTCTAGCTATGTTTGTTTATGGTGCACTAAAATATGTTATAAACCAGAGATTCTCAAACTTTTTTGACACGTTGACTACCAAACCAGTCAATGTTTCATTTGCTTGTGAAAGACTCAGTTCTTTACATTGAGGCCTTCTTATATTTTATACTTCAAGGCCCTAAAAAGGAAAAAAATATCCAGAGCAGAAATCCTAAAACTTATTTTACTTAGCTTATAGATATTTTTAATTATTAGTTCAGATTCTATACATGGACCTCCTGAAACTCGCTATCGAATCTTGGTGGTCGATACAAGCAACTTTGGGGACTAACCACTGATCTTCTATAAAATAATACAAAATTCTTAAATATATAACATTAATTACACTACTTGAAACTTTTTACATTTCTCTGAAGCTAAACTTTTACATCATACATACTTTTACCCCCTGTGACTTATCATCTGCCCGATATGACCTCATATGAACCACTTTGGGAATCACTGTCATAAACTATACTCGGTCCAACGAATGAGGCCCGCCGACTGATGATGATTATCTTGAGGCTTCGCCAAACTTGTCTTATCTGTGATACTAAATTAGGTAAGTATATTTTTATCTTAATTACTCACTTCAAACCTTTAAAATAATATTAAATAATTTTATTTGTATTGTTAACTTATCACTTAATAATGTTTAATAAATAGGTACTAAGGTTAACTTATATTTTGGCTTTGGTTTTTTCTAGCTAAAATATAGTTATTTTTCTTATTTTTGACTGTCTTATTACTTTTAACTCTGACTATTGAGTTCATATTATATCAAAAATAATTATAGAATTTAAATAAATAATTATTTTCTATTAGATGCAATATTCTTATTTACTGGCGAAATTTAACTTGTTTTGTTTCCAACGCGAAGTTTGTACAGAAAACCAGTTAAATTTTATTTGTTCTAAAAAGCTTTGAATTTTTTAATTACTTAGATTTACATTCAGTATAAAAAGTGTGACGTCACTAAAATATAGTATTTGTCGTAATATCAAAATTTCGAATATATTATTTTGGTACAAGTACAACATTATCTCAACATTACCATA
>JAOPUB010000003.1:1830772-1842199 GCA_027564055.1 Neptis clinioides
AGCAGTGTGATAGGCCATGCCAACCGTTAGTTAAATTACAGACCTTTATATTCAACGATAGACACTTACTATACCTAAGCTAATAAAAAGAATTTAATATTATAAATAATTACCTGTACAATCTCCTTAACTTTAGGATGTTTAGCAACATCTCTCGCAACTCCTCCATCTCCTCCTCCCACAATGAGGACCTTCTCAGGATTTTTGTGACAGCATAGAGGTAGGAAGGATATCATCTCCTTAAAATATTTAAAGAAATCGTTACTTGTAAAATATAGTGATAAACTTTATAATAACTTAAATATTATCTATTTATAAATAAACTATAAGAACCTGATAAGAGAATTCATCTTTTTGTGTGCATTGTATAATTCCATCCAGAACAAGCACTTTGCCTAAACTGGTAGTGTCCAACACTTGGATCTCCTGGTATGGAGACCTTTCCTGATGCAGGACTTCCTTCACTTCAAATGAAAAAGTACTCCCCGGCCACATTTCACATGACTCAGTGAACCAGTTCTTTTTTAATGAGTCCATTTTAAACTAAAACAATACATTAAGTCAGAATAGATATTTTAATTCAGACTAAAAAATGTTTTTTTTGCCTATAAATTTTTAATTGATCAAAAAATCAAATAATCTTATTACTTAACCATGGAAAATACCCAAACTGAAGTTTTGTTGTTAAAGCAAAAAAGAATATTAGTACTATTAACTGATATGGACGACAAAAACTACCTATAATTTATACTTTAACTGAATTTTATTTAACTTTTTATGACGGGTCAGTTCACAAACATAATTTTACTTAAAACCTGAAATTGTTAATGTTTAGTTATTCGACATTACTACTACACTGTATGTTTATATCGACTAACATACCTGCTTATTGGTAAGGATACTAATTCCCTCTAAATAGATAGTTGCAGTAAAACAAGTATTTAAAAAAAAATTAAAATGAGACTCGACCGATTCAATTACGTACCTTAGAAAAGTCTGTCAAATAAAGTATTTCCAAGCAATATAGTGTTACAGATACTTATGTAATAATATTTAGAGCAAACTAGAAAAGGACAAACAACTTATAATAAATAATATAATTGAGTAATTGATTGTAAATTCGAGACTGAACGACAACACAACTTTTAAACGTAAAGTTATGACGGTCAATGACACCAGAAACGTCATTGAAGAAGTTTATATGTGAGGGATCGGATATTAGAATCGATTATTGTATTAATCGATTTTGTTAAGTGACGAGGGTAATATACTGAGTGCGCGTAAATTTAGTTTTATTAGTAGTACAGTTACTATACCTAACAACTTGTAGTTTTGTTCAACTTTTTCTCAACATATACTAACAATTTATATATTAATAATATCTTTTCATAGTCACAAAATGATTATATTTTACATATACCAGAAATATGATGGTTTTGTATGTTTAGATAATTGCATTTAATTTGTTTGGAAGTTTATTACTGAAAAACAGCTGAACGGATTTTGTTAAAAACTGGCACACGGATACTATATGTATAACCTAAAAAAACATGCAGCTGGAAGAAGTTAGAGTTCCTGCGGCACAGTAATAAAGTTAATATTAACTATTGTAAGTGCCTGAATATGTTAATTTAGCATAATACCATGTTGGGTTTCATTAGTTAAAACTTATCTCGTGATTATATAAGTTAAAGGTTGGTAACACTTGCATTATTGATATTTCATACTTGTGTTGAATTTTGACTTTTAGCTTTACATTGTTATTGAAAAATTGATAAATATCTTTATCCATAGAATGATTGTAATTTGAATCTTTTTCCATTCAAAGTAATCCCTCAGCATAGCATAATAAAATGAATAATATAAATCGTATAACACCAGAGGAATTCGTCGCAGCGGCGAGGCATTTTATTCAGCTATCCGATAAATATTTCGATAGCTGGACCTTACATATAAATGACAATGAAATTCTAAATACTTACATTAAAAAAGAAGAATTTGTTAGCCATCGAGATGAAAAACTTGAAGTGTTTTTGTACAGAGCAGAATATGTAATATTTTTCAATCTTAGTTATGGAGTTCCGTCCTTTAGCTTCAATGTCTGGGATTGTTCAGGAAAATTGTTGACTTTGGAACAAGTACGACAAATTTCACTAATGAAGTAAGTAAAGAAATACTACATTTTTATATATGTTTAATTATATACATCATTTAAAAATGGGACATGTAAACAATCAGACTACCAAATGGTGTTGATAGTGAGAAGAGGAGCTAAAGGTGTCATACACTTGGCTTTTAGATTTAAATGATGGACCACATAGATAAAAAATTAACAATAAATGTTGTCTTGTTTATTAAAAAATACAAAATTTACGGGTAAATAAGTGATTAACAAATGAAGTAATTAGAAGAAAAATGTAAATATAATATGGCTGCTTAAAGTATTATTTTTATATTAATATTTGTAAAATAATATTTTTTTTTTCAGAATAAGCAAAGAAGATTTCTACTCAGTAGTGACTCAACAAGAACATCCTGTGCTCCATCGTCCACACTTCATAGTTCACCCATGCCACACTGCCATCATTCTTGCTGCTTTTAAAAATAGGACTAGAAATTTAATTATTACATTCTTGGGAATTATTACCCCACTGATCCAGTTGAACATGCCCTTAGAATATGGTTTATGATAAGTGTTGTTTAAATAAATTATTTTAAACTTAATAATTGATAGAAAATAAATACCTATATAAAATTATTATCATTCATTAGATAATAGCTTGTTATTGTTATTTTGTAAAGAATACAAATTATTTTTTTAATGTTTTGTATTTATAGATAAACTTTATTTTAAGTGATTTATCATTATTAATTTAAGACTAAAAGTGATCTCATATATATTATTTGTTATAGATATTCACTTCACACTCAAAATGTAATATACACTAATGTAAATGCAATAAACAATTATATTAAGAAAGTTTATTTACAATTTTTTTCAAATCGTTATTTTTATAATTTTACTATTAAGATGTTTGTTATTCAATCAATCATCAAAAGGCTGGCCAGATTTTAGTGAAATTTGTCACATGGATACTTTATAATGTGGATTAACACATAGACTAATTTTTAGCTTAGAAGAAATCATAGTTCCTGCATAATAATTGGTAATGATCAAATCTTTATTGAATGGCTGCAAATTCGTATTTTTCATGTTGTAAATAAGGGGGCAAACGAGCTGACGGACCACCTGATGGTAAATGGCCACCGTCGTCCTTGGACACCGCAGATGCAAGATAGATACTTGTCAAGACAAGTGCGTCTTACCTGGCGATGCGTTGCCACCTTGACGGAAGAGGGGAAAGGAGAATAAAGAGAAGAATGCTACGGTTTCGGTTGATCCGGAGTGCGAGCGTAACATGTCGGAGACACTTTGCGGCCGAATTCGCATGCTGGTGTTCGCAAGCCAGTTGGGGAACAGATCCCCTATCACCAAGGAATAAAAATAATTTTGTATAGTAATAAAAATATTTTTTTTTTATCAGGTAGGAGTGGGTCGACTAGTTAACAAAGTTTTAGAATATCCATTTCATTTGATGGAAACTCAACGTCCGAACGTTGCCCAATGCGACAGCAGTATGAGAAACAAATACTCATATTGAATACGAAGCAGATGAACGGTACGACACTTCGTATGGTAAATTCTGTATTGCGAATTATTAAATTATTTATGCCGCATATCGCGGTGTGCCGCCGATCGCTGAACCACAATATCGGGAATCCCTGTTCGCTACTAATGCAATAATTTGGCGTATTTTGCAATCGCATATTGAATATTGAATAGTTGGTAAATAGTTTATGTTCTCATCGTGGATTTCGGAGTACGTGATCCGGCGCGGTGCTGTTCTGATTCGTTGTGAAATTGCGCGACATGCGAGTACAGATACCAGTACGTTAACAAGTGATCGTTTTAAATGGAACTTTTTGTTCTACCTGTGCCTTTTACATCAGATAACACGGATTACTTTATACATATTAACGCATCATTTAGGAATATTTATAGCTCCGGACCTCCTAGAATATAAATAAAGTAAATGTTTTGTAACACCTTTAGATAATCAGTAATAGCCTTCATTAATCCGATTCAAAAAGGAGTTTCATTCTTATCCCTGCTAAAGTAATCATAAAGTTGATGGCTAAGAAATATTTTCAAATTTTTCTTGCGTAAAATTTGGCACCTATATTAACACAATCAACAACAAATACATGATAATGTTGGTATCGTATATTGATTCCCAAAACCAACGGCACCTTCTCAATCAAAAGAATTATAATTTCAATTACCAAGAACCTATCGACAATATTATGTATTCTTTTAATATGGTCAATTAAAATAAAATAATTCCATGTATTTGCGATTCCGTAAAAGAGGATTCTTCATCTGTTGTAATCGTGTTTTGATTATTAATCACATTTATGTCGGCAAGTAATTACAACAAAGGAAATTTTCCATTTGCGACATATTTTACCTCTACAGACATCTATAATTCATCGGACTTCTTTCTACTACTGCTAACTAAAGTGAACTTAAAGTTACAAAAAACCTTCTGCTTGTCTAGAGATTATTAATTTGCCAACAGTCAATTTCTTTAACTTGGATTATTTCCACGTAAATAAATTTTCATTTTGTATGCATGCTCATAGACGCTAAACCTAATAAACTACAAATGCCTAAGTTCTGACTATGTCATTTCACTTGCACTATAGTCGCATAGAATATTAAATAATAACCTATTTAGGGATAGAAGTAATGAGTAAAAACATGTATTCCATGTAACAATTTCAATAAATGAATAATTTTCTTGCTGTTGCTTGTAGTATGAATATTGCGTGTTTAGTCAATCACAGTCACAATAGAATTTATTTAATTTGGCCACTGTAATTTAAAGGGTCGACTAACCATCGTACACTAATTACTTATATTAACTTGCATAGCTTTAATAAGCCAGAAAAAGAATTATAATTAAATTTTTTCCTACCTCGTATACATATATTTAGTATTTCTGTCAATTGACAGACATAAATAAATATTTGTGCCCCTCTGTTGGATAGCTTTGTCTGAACATCCTTTTTTCTGGAAAGCGTGGAGTTATCAAATGAAATTTATGATCACACGTACAGTTTTTAATTCCTCTGAATCTGTAAAAATTCAAATCATTCTACAAATGTAAAGGTATACATGTACGTTTATGCCATTTGTTAGTATATATTACGAACTTTGCTAGGCAATGAAAATTTACAGCCTTAGGTATTTTCGTTGATATACCGTCATAAAAATTCGTTTAAAGCAATGTCTAAAACTAGTGAAGAGAAGATTTATAAATCTGTAAATAGGTAAACTATGAAAGAATATGCATTTTGTCCCTTTTCCCCAGGGACAAATTTGAGTTTGTCCCTCAACCCAGACTGCGTGAACCTTAGTGCGCAAATCGGAATGTCTCTTAGCCGATTTTTTTATTTAACTTACTAAATATTGTAATCTTGTAATTTCTGAAAAGCATTGGTATACTGTGTCATAATTCCGTGCCTCCGCAATCGTTCGTCATTAATAGTCGCGTGACCAGCTAGTGTTGACTTTATAGAGTGCTCGAACAAATTTAAAACACCTCGTTATAACTGACGAGGGTGCTTTTATGAGTTATTCCACGATTCACTCGATACAACGTATTAACACGCGATTTTATCTGTAAAGGTAAATACTACCTATGTTTATTATTACCAAATACGACAGTACGAATATTATGGAATTAGTCAAGTTTGTCATTTAATCCGCAGAGCAGGTGGCAGTTTTCTTCCTCTATTATTTTTAATTTGAAGAAAGAAGGAGAAAGGAAAGGAAAGAAAATAAAAAATAAATAACACAAGTCTGTTAAAAATTAAATGATCATGTCACGTTTAAGATAAACATATTCGGAGTAAAATAAAAAATGGAAGATCGTGGGTCTGGCAAAGTTAACCCCCAGGCACCCCCAGCGCCCGACGAGACTGGGGATTCGTAATTGAAAAATAAAAGGCCGTAATAATAGAATTTACGTTACGTGCTTTTCAATGACAATTTTTTGCTGTCTGTGTTTTTGTCAGGAGATTCAATTTAACTAATATGGTTAATTATCATATTAGGTACCAATACAAATTAGATTATAAGTATGTTAGATATTAAAAATTCCAAGAAATAAAACAAAATAAATTAATTTTACTTCTTCCTAATATTGTAAATAGATGTTTGGATGTTTCTTACTCATTCACGCGACAACGGCTAAACGGATTTCAATAAACTTTTGCACACAGATACTTCATAACATGGATTAATTTAAAAATTAAATAATAAAAAAGAAATAATTACCAATATGGAAACTTTTTATCCCGGAATTCAGAGTTCCCGCAGGATAGTGATAAAATGTCACTCATGGAAATTAGCAATACACGAAAGTATCTCTTGATACGTAGCCACCTTGAAAAAAGTTCAGTTTTAATAATGGGGTTGTCGGCCCACTTTTATATTATTACACTTGACATATTACAGTTCACAAATTTTAGATTTAGCAATCCATCTCTAAATAACATCAATCCTTACTAATACTTTGTATTAGTATAAAAAATAAGATAGTACAAAAAAAAATAAGATAGTACATTAGAGTTAATATATTCACTATTTGTTAAATAAAACATAATTATAATATAATGAAGTGTTTACAGTGACAGATCTACAAGGCCCTTTAGAAGCGAACATATTAGACAGACCAAATAAAGCATAAACACATGCAATGAAATGCCGAAGCGAGGCGACTAAACATTTGTTTGCAGATATTACGGTATACAGTAGAATTGTTTCGTGCTCCGTACATTTCCGTACAATACATTGGCCGAGGCGTGGATTAACTAGTTACTGGAGATGTAAATATGCGCCGGGGCAGACCATGGGTCGTACTATCCCTGCCGCATTGCACGGAGCGTACTTGATCAAATTGTACACATTTTTGTATCAACTAAGTTATATTTCCCTTCGTAATAGTAGCATCACTTACACTCTATGTTTGTATTTCATATAACTATCATATAGGTGTTAGTGTAGTGTATGTGATCCTTTGGCAACTACCTAATACATTTATGTACATCTAAAGAGGTCTTGTAAAGCAGCATCTAGGTCGCAGCTACCAGGTACATTAAAAAAACAAAAAGTTGTTTTTTTAATGGCATCTGTTTAATAGTACATGAACACCAAGTAGCTTAACAAGTAACAAACTAGCAAATAATTGAAAGACGAACTATTTTAGTACTTATATTTTAGCTGGTCTGATAATAGAACAAAAAGGAATGAATTATGAAGACGTCGGTGGCTACTAGAAAGATTTTTACATACGAACTTTGGAACGTTATAAAATATCTCTCATAAAACCAATATATTGAACAAGGGGGTGACTTTTGCTCACGTTTTGTGAGTTGACTTTATATAAGTGACAATAACTAGTTAAACAATTACTAATAACCTCTAATTATATAAGTACATATTCCTACATCTAAGCAATTACGATGCGTAATCGTTGCACTAGATATACCTCGTTAGATCTATTGATTACAATATCTAACAGACTATCGTGATATGATTGATCGTAATTGACATTAAACAATCTCTGTTGTATAAATATTAAAATATTATTATACTATAACAATTATGCTTTTAAAACTCTTTTATGTATACAACTTCTTTATCTTATACATTTCTCATTATTGAATTGGTAGCTTTAATAACTTTTTTACCTTGACTGTTTAACAATACATTTCACTAAATGTGTTTTAAAAACTGTATATTAAAATTGAACCTATAAACCTCAAATATTATCAAAACTATAAGTACAAACTAGCCGACGCGTCCTGGCTTCGCCCGGGTGCAATTTACCATGTGTATTTAACGATAAAGCCTGCCTGATTTTTATGAACAAAGATTTTTCCTCCAATTTGTCTATCAGATATGATATAAAATAACAGGTGATCGTTCGAACTTTATTTCCGGAACCAACAAACACAAATTTAAAAAATGCTGTTTTAGTACCGTGTATACATCCTGGTGCACTTAGTAATAAGTGACTCTTTCATTACAAACAGACACTCCAATTTTATTTATACGGATTAAAGTGCAAATATAATTATAGGTTATGAAATTAAATACCACTTGTATATTTTACTATATTACTCGTGAAACTCTTGAATTCTAGGCCAACATAGCATATTAAGTATGACATATACAACCAAATGTCATTTTCGTGTATGTTGACCCACCTTAGTTGTAACGTGTATTTCTTGACATTTTATCATTTTAATAAACTTTACATACTTAAA
The DNA here is from genome assembly GCA_027564055.1 of Neptis clinioides. Lineage (NCBI taxonomy): Eukaryota > Metazoa > Arthropoda > Insecta > Lepidoptera > Nymphalidae > Neptis > Neptis clinioides. The sequence goes on from JAOPUB010000003.1 coordinate 1,839,170, forward strand.
TATTATACTAATCTATATGTCTTGTATGTGTGTTCCTCAAGATATTTTTATTTAAATTCGGTTATTATCTTATAAAATAGGAGTTTAAGATGTAAAAGTCAATAATAATATTTACTTTAAATGGAAATAGAGCTCATACTAACAACCACTCACAAAGTTCTTCACAATGGAGTCCCTGCATCACTGAAGGACACCTTTTACGGCCATAATGGTCACCAGGCGATCGACGGTATTGCTAGCTGAGTAGGTATATTGTACTTTTCATGACAATGCAATGTTATGAAACTATGGTTGATTTAACGATCGAACCGAGACGTAAAGTTTGTAACTCTCAACTAAGTAAGTATTTAAAGCTGGTTCCGAAATTTAATAAAATTTAAAAGTTTTCGACATAAACATAACAGTTGCATTGTTTCAAATGCAGTAAACGTTTAGGCCGGCCTACTAACCTCATATATAACCTCCATATGTTCACGGTGAAGGGCGCAACGGCTACCGATCATCGCGCAAAATATAAATCCAGCGTTATCATCTCAGCCGATCACCGCAGACGGCGGCGGCGGCGCTGTGGTCGAGACGCTCAATAAATAATATGCATTTCCATACTCAAACGTGAACAGAGCACCCTTTCACTCACGTCAGCAAACTTCGACAGCGCCCACTGATCTATAACTTCTTATTATTTTTTCAACGAGATCTATTGAATCAAAAGGTGTGAAACTCACAATCCGATCCGACGAAGATCATTTTGTTCACTTCCAACGACCGCTTTTGAACTAACTTGACGTTACAATAGCGGTCGGTGACGGCAATGATTTAAAATCTGTTAACAGGACGCTTTTCTTTTTAACGATCGGTATACAATTTCCATAAATGGTTTTCCAGATGATCTTAGTATGCGCATGTATTATACATAAAAGTAGATGCTATATAATTGGGAAAAAATTATGGAAGTTAGCCTGCGACTGAGCTGACATCGCCAACATTACAAGCTATAACTTAAACTTTTATGGTTCAATCGACAGATTATCAATTATTATTGACACCGTATTTATAATGTATAAAGATTGACAAATACAACTACATAACTCCATATCCGTGGCTATAACTGGACAATGTTGCAAGGGATTATACTTGATGAAACTGAAAATCCCCACCCTAATGAGGTTCCTGTTCATTGCTCCCCGTATTATCTCAAGTAATTATCTGTAGCTCCCTACTATTGTGAATCGGATCATCAAGATGTCAATTAATGTTCACTGCAGATATTCAATAATCTTGATACTTGATTATGATTTATTATTTGAAATAGTATCATATAGAATTTGATTATCAATGGCTCATATTGATTAAGACTGGCTTGCGGCTACCAGCATGCGATCGACCGCAAAGTGTCTCTGACATATTCCCATCGAGCCGCATGTGGGCCAGACTGGTTCTGGTTGACTTTGAGTATCTGTAGCGAGGGATGTGCCTGATAGAATCACTTCATTTGATACGCTCTGAGTAAATAAAGCGATTCTATTGGTTGTTTTAAAAGTCGTTGATAAGTCATCGTCTAGACACAGCTTATATTACAATCACTATAATTGATTAAGTCAAAATAATCACGAGACTCGTCACAACACAAACACAAATCACTTCAAACTTACAGTTATACGAGACGATTATTAATTAAACATAAATTACTTATAACTTAGACTACAGGCTATATTATAATTACTAAACCTAATATTAATTCTATGTATATGACAAAATTATTGTTATATTGTAAATAGACGCGTTATACAATAACATAACTTAAGTGAAGTAAAATAAAATACAATAAAAATAACCCATAGGAGTAGAGCATCGGGGATAAAGTCGCGCGTCGGCTATTATAATATATATTTATCAAGGAAGGTGTTGGGGGGTGTACCGACAAACCCCCGCACGATGTGGAAGCTGGCTGGGCCCGGTGTTCAGCTTCTTATAAGTTAGTTACAGTAGTCAGTCTGGTGATAAAAAATATATCAGAATATAATGCTTTTATTCCAAAATGTGTTGATTATCAAGTGGGTGAAGGCCAGGTGGGAAATGCTCGACAAGGTCTCTCGTACTATACAAAAATAGATTTATCAAATCCTAGTTAATTCAATAGTTTAACATATAAACGTTTACTTCAAATAGTAGCTATTTCTATAACAACTTCTCACGAAAGAGAAGTTAAATAATTCCAAATGTAATTACCAAGTTCTAATGCATTGTAAGCGGTGGGAATATGACATTTGTTCCTGCATCGCAAGTCAGAACAACCCCTTCCTTGCTTCGTGTTATAAATACAACTCGAGGAAAGTTAGACTTGTCGTTGGTGACGTGTTACATAATAAATCTATATGTATAATGAAAAAGTCACTTATTCAGTTTGTATGTTAAATATTTTCTCATATATCAATGAATAATTTTTGAGGATCTACACCGGAGATCATTTTTTTGCTAATCGACAGCTATGTTTCTGAGTGCCGTATTCTATGTCATGTTGCCATATTTATAATAAAAAGGATATGACTATTTAATTTGTTTTTTTTACTGATACTAATCTAGTGTAAATTATATCCATTACCAGTTTTTTTCTTTTTTCTTTCTCTGTATTTCTTTTATTCTATTTTTATTATTTTCTATATTTAATATGTCTCTCTTTCATTAATTAATTTCTCTTTCCCTCTCTTACTATGTCATACTTTTCTTTCTTTTTAATTTCTCTTTTTATTACTCTCCTTTTCTTTGTTTGGTTTCTTCTTTCTTTTGCATTTTTCTCTTTCTGTTAAGGACAATTTAAGAATATCCATTATTATATTGTTTTAAATACCCAAAGAAAGGGTAGGCTGCTTGTTGTTTTAATTAACATCATCTAGCTTCTCTCTCTCTCTTTCTACATAAGATTTTCAAGCAATTTGAAAAAATAAAGTATAGCATCACAAATTACTTCTCCATTAGTTAATCCATGAAACCAAAAATTAATATTAACAGTCCCCCATTTTGGTAACAAGA
>JAOPUB010000003.1:1846994-1862669 GCA_027564055.1 Neptis clinioides
TCTGAGGACCGAGTTCGATCCTACATAAAGGCACACACCGACGACTTTTCTGAGTTATGTGTGTTTTAAGAAGTTAAATATCACTTGCTATAACGGTGGAGGACCTAAGAATTGTGATAAATTGGTTATTACCTTGAAAAATTAATTAGTTGATTAAATTTAATAACACCTAAGTGAAATGGGTATTACGAATCGCCTTATTAAGAGGGATATTGAATGCACAACTCGATATTTTCTTACAATTACGTTTGGAATCTGAGCAGTGTCTGTGACTTGCGACCAAGGTGTAGGTCTAGTATAGAAAAGTTTAGCTTTTTAATCCGAAAATAAGGCTAACTTAACTTATGGCCATTACGTTGTTGCAATTACTCTGCATGTGGGTAACATGATCATAATCGGAGGCGTCTACGATCAGCAAAACACTACATTATTATTTACTTCTCCACCACTTCACACTATCTTGACTCAAAGACATTACTCATTGGACTAAACTTCGATACACCAAGAAAGGAAATATAAAGCGACGAAACTGTGGTAGGAGCACATCTCCACAAGTGAACATAATAGTGAAAGGAAGCGCCAGCCAATCATAGGACACCAAAAGTCGTTGAGTTACAAATGGTTAAATATTACTCTATCCTAAGTAATCGTATACATATTACAAATCCTAGTCCTACATATTATAAAAATATATATAATTAATTGTTGAAACATATTTAGCTATATAATATACACATTTCATTAGGCAATAACCTATAAACGCACACTGAGAGCATGCGTGTGTTATATGTGCTTTAAGCACATGCTTGTTCAGTAGGGCTTAGTGCGATAAACAATTCTCTTAGGTTATATTTATAAGCTCTTCTATTTTTAAGTTTTGCAGAATTTTAACTCTAAAAAAGGCATTTAAAGAACTATAACAAGTTAATAGTCTGGCGAAAATATCTAATCTATGCATGCTTATAATAAAAATACGAAGCTTATTGTGTGTCCTTAGGTGTATAGCGATATATTTATGGAGTGTGGATTTTAATCTGTTTATGACCTATTATTTGATATGGAGAAAGACATGAGATGAAAAGACGGTTTTTCTTACCAGAGAGATGAGGCTAGTTTTATTTCAGTCCCGAGGGTAAAAAAAGCTGTTTTATGTCGATGTGAACGATATTTTTTCAACTATCTCAAACAAAATTCTACAAGATAATCATAAAATAAATATAGGTTTACTCACACATTACAATTATAACATGATCCCCTATCAGGTACACTTGGTCCTTTTAACATTTCAGGAACCGAAAAATTTTCAAGATTTTTTTTATTATATTTGAAGCAGAATTTTCTAGGAATCATCATAAGACGAGGCAGGGCGACCAGATTTTGTACAGGAAACCGGTCGGTGCCATGAAGAACACAACAGCACTTCTTTTGTATTTTCATTGTTTTGTATTTTTCGAAATATAGAGCAGCATGCGTCGCCCAACTTTGTGGCGAATGTGACGCTCCCATATTAATTTTTTTTTAATTTAGAGAAAGAAAGAGATTGAAGAGGCAACTGCCCTGTCAATCATTATTTTATATACGTAAAACGAGGACTAAATATGCCGTAGATAATTGTTTCCTAAATCGGTCTTAACAGATTCATAACATGCGGTTTCGTAATATGAATTTGTTTCATCTGTCACATCCAACATTGTTATTTAGCTTGTTATTTCAATTTCAGTTCGGCAATGTACTTTAAACTTTATCTTTTTAATTTATAATATATAGATTTTCATAAAATTCAATCTCCATTTCTGTCGCTATGTCAATCTGTCTATTCTATACTTTCTGTCAAATTGAATTAAATAAAACTTTTAATTTATAATAATTAATAAGTAAATTTAATTGGATTGACCGATGACATCACATCTATAAGACATCTTAACTGTAAATATGAAGATTCTTTACGATGGCTAGCATTATTTTCAATAACGGCAATGGGCAATTATCAAATAATTATTTATACAAATAGACCTCATAAAACTGCACTAATTAAATTTGCATACGATCTTTACGAACCCCTTATAGAGTCATTATGTGAACGAGACGAGAAAGTACGTTTTTCGAAGTTATAATCAACTACATAATGTTGCTTTTTTGGAAAGGCAGTAAAAAATAATAATAGTTATAGATATCAAAATATATACAACTTATAGATATCATAAAAAGACACAATTTAAAATAAAGTAACGTTAAAAGTTTACGGACACTGACACTAAAACATAAGCAATTTTGATGTCAGCACCAAAGATACCTTGGCAGCGGTTCATGCAAGACTGTATATATTATACTTGCGCAGAATACAGAATTAATAAATATCTATTACGTAAATAGATTTTTTACATACACCCTTTTATTTTACTTAAATATTCTTTACACTATTTTTTTAATCTTACTAATATTATAAACGTGAAAGTTTGTATTTTTGGGTGTTTGTTAACAATGCATTTTATAGCCTGAAATAACATTTTTTATCTCAATAACACTTTTTATCTCAAAAATATTTTGTGTTCCCGGGGGATAATGGTAAGATATTAAATATATCTGTTAGAAGCGACTTCATTACTTTTTTATTATTTAACTTAACTTGAGGGACCGGTACTGTGTGTAGAAAAAATCGTAGATCTGTGGCTGATGGTAAGCGATCGTTTTCCCGACTGGCTCGCTGACAGCAAGTTTCTTTGACGCATTCTGGTATAGCCATCTTTCTCCTATCAAATTGATGATGCGTTTTTGGCGGAATCGCGGTTCTTGCTCTGAAACCGTAGTATTATAACATACTTAATCCTGGTTGTGACAATATGAATCGTTACAATACGAGATAAACTCTTTTATATTGCGGTAAGTAACGGCCACTTCTTACAACTGCAGTAAATTAATTTAAAATTTACAACTTCCGTTTGTATTCAAGAAAACAATAATAAACTTATTTTGTTGCATTTTAATTATAATAACATTTCAATAGTTTCTGTGTTACTTTTCCTCCTTATTATATTAATATCCTGTGTCCTATTTAAATTGGATCAAGTATATATTTAATCAACAACTACAGTCATTTTGAATAAAAATAGCCTTTGAAATTTGAAAAAAAAAAGTATTAAAAGGTAATTCGGCCGAGTACGAGTGTGAACCTCACGCAATGAGGGTTCCGTACAATTTCGATAAAGGGCCAAAGACTATCAAATTTAGCTTTTCAAGAACAAACAACCATCACAAGGAGTATTATGGGGTGACTACAACTGACATTAGTAATGCTTGTTTGAATATAATTAAATACCTTTCTATTTAAAGTTTGAATTAATTATTTAAAATTACTTACATACTTACTATAAAATAAGAAAACACGACGAAATATTTTTAACGAAAACTTCGACTTTGAACTTAAAATACACTACGTGTCGCCGAAAACAGTGATTCTTTCTGTTCTTTTGAATTCACTAATTCATATTTTATACATTGGAACTCAGGCTTGAAACAACGTAAACTAGTAGGGTTTGGGTTTAATGGAATTGTCTTAAAGTGTACTTTGTTATAGACAAATCTTAACTCATCCTTTTAATGGTAATATCCGTCTGTCTGCTTACAGCGTAGATAGATTTTTATGCGAATTTTTCTGAGTGTAAACAGATGACATTAAAATGCCACTGTTTTTAAATTTCGCAGTGAAAATGTTTCTGTCTGTGTCATCGTAGCTCCCGAAAGCCTAGACCATTTTAATGCAAATTATTTTAAATGAATGAAAATGATGGCATGGCATGATGGTTTAACAGTGAATCCGTATGTTTTAATAACCTAATACGTGAACTCATTTTGGTGAAGTTCTTCGTACTCAATATTTCAGATGGTTGAGAGAGTCACTTTGAGAAGATCGGAACGAAATTTTGTTTGTTTTAATCTGAATTATCAAATGAGATACTACTTATCCCGAAGTTAAGCATAATTCCTCTAGGAACGGCAGCAGATGAGGTAGATAGTAATTAATAGCTGAATGGAACATAATGAAACTTTGAAAGTGAGATTTGAAAGGACTAGAGTGAAATTTTATGAAAAAATAATGAGATCGCGTGGATGAATGATCGCGTCAAAATAACGATAAATTATTTGATATTCGTGTTAATTAGTCCCTTGCTCGTCCGGGACGTGTTCGTATATGGTAGCATAATATGCTACTTTGTATATTTAACGTATCAGCACAGGAAACTTTATTAACTTTTAGGAATGTTTTTTTTTTCTTACAACATAATAACAGTATATTTCTTTAGTATCCGTAGATGCTTCAGCTAAAGGATATGATAGAAAAAGGAGGAAAGTATAAATTTGGAGTTAAACAATATCATATCCACTTTATCCACGTTGTCATGTAAGCTTGTGTTCGTCGCAGAGTGAAAGTGGCAGCAAGCCCCTTGGCTCTCGAGAGAAGGTCGATGCGCGCGGCGAGTAAATAAAATATATTCGTAAATATCATTCATTAGGAGAGTCCTAAATTATTGCGTTAGCAAAATTCTTAATTATATATCTTAAATTTCTAAGTAAAATATCGCCTTAAGCATCGCCGGCTCGGAGAAATAATATGTTTGTAAACAACGAGATTTTACCGTTAGCGCTAATTATACTTTTTGATACCATTCTGGCTATTTTGATAAAGGCTTGATCGGTATATTCGTTTTTTTTTTCATGAAATCGTTTCGTCAAATTTTAATTTGTATAAACAATAAGGTTTACTTTGTTATTGCAGAAACAGATATCTTCTTACTTATTTTATACATACTTACTAAATATAAAATGTGTATTATAGACAGATAATTTAAAAAAGTTTAATTTAATTTAAAGTTCGTTATACAAGCAAAATTGTAAAAAAATCATGCAGTGTCTTGAAGCGGAGCTTGGGGCCCCAAAGCATGTAAAAAACGTCTTTTTTACTCGTAAACTTGGCCTCCTTAACCAAGATTAAACCAAGCCAGCTTTTGTCATAATATCAAACAATGACATGTTATATTTAATTCTTTTAGTAACCAGTGAACATTATGAAAACCTTAAACCTAGTAGTGCCTAGCAGTCAAATAACAAGTGAGCATGGAGGCACTGATATAAGTTCATAATTGCTACACCTCATAAAGCTCGAGTTAAACGGAAATAAGAAAAATATAATCATCTTAATAATTTCTATTTTGATATTTTCTAAGTCGTCTATAAAGACAAAGCATAAGCGAGCAAAAAATATGGAAAAGAGTTGTCAACTCATTGCTATGAAAGTGCTTGCCTTTATGAATTATGGCAGAATAATATATGGGGTTGTGATGGCTTTAGCTCCGAAAAATTAAATTAGATGTCAATAAACTGTTTATAGAGATCGTTCTTAATTTTGCATTTATAGACATATTTTGTAATACTATAAATAATATTTGTAATAAGTTTATTACATTGTAAGTAATATTTTATATCTTTATATTATTGTAATTGGCTCGCGCACTAGTTTAACCACTTTTTAATATGTTACACTATTCAAATATCAATATAATCCTACATGAATCGAGCCTCCGTGTATATTAAACGATTATATAGAGCTGAGTCATAAACGATTACTTTATAGATAGATTAAACGTTACATTACAAGTAACAATAGCGATAACGCTGCAATTCTCATATTATGTATTACCGAATGTAGTAATGTGTTTAACCATCGCCGCTACGAGTTACTCTTAGTTCCAAATTCGCGCTAGGCTCACATTCCTAGTCTAAAGTTATTATTAAATCAATATGTAATATAAAAACAATATATTTCCAATTATTTGATGTTCAAAAGCCAATCTACCCTCCTACTGCTATTTTTGTATTTTCAAGAAAAATAAATTTAATTAATATGTCAATCACTTTTATTTACAGATAGAATAAAGATACATCCCCAGATATATTTAAAAAAAAAACAGAAAAATCCTTTAAAAATTAATATTTTTATTTTTCTCTGTGTGAGTACACACTTTCTCGTATTAGAGTTCTAATGAGATTTCGGGTGCTGCACAGAGTTTTATATTTGTCGACAAACTGAATTTTTTAGCTCTCACTTTGAACAATTCGCCACAAATGTAGCAAAAAGAATTAACTTCAATTTTTGACACCTTTTGGGAGCCATCTTGGACTTCACGCAACAAAAATGGCGACGTGTCTTGGAAACATACAAATTACTAAGTACTCTGTCTTTGCTATTCCAAACTATACGCAAAATATTTAATTTTCAATGTAAAATGTACAAAAGCAAAGAGTCTCTGGTTAGTTTAGCTATAGACAATTAGAAATAATTAATTTAACAAAAAACCCAAAAAAAAAAAAATTTGTTGACATGTGTAATTGGCAACACTGATGTTACGTGTCAGTTGGCAAAGAGGTCAGTCTCAGTCGTATAATGATTTCAACACTATAATATCCTTATTTTGTAAAATTAAATTAAAATTAAATCATTTTTCATTGTAAATCCTCATATTATAAATGTAAATTGTTATAAATATTGCAATATTGCATAAATATTGTGAAAGAACAACCGAGTATAGTTACTCCATTTAGAATTATCGGAATAATAATAAAAAACAAGTAAATATTATTTAATGTAGTAAATAACTATAGCTAGTACAGTTTAGGATGTTCTCTGTCACTAAACCTCAGCAACGCGTTAGTGCAGCATCAGCATCACTAACAAGTAATGTTGATACTGAAGCTGTGAACACAGTTAAGTAAGTGGAGTGATTGTAATTTGTAAGTAGTTTAATAGATTCAAATTATTTTCAGATAAAAATTCAGAGGAAGTTTCATTGGTTTCTACCATTTATCTTCAATTTCATCAGATAGACTTGGTCTACCCTTTTTTGGTTTATCAATGGCCCAATCATGCACAAACTTTTTCCTACTTCAATTTGAAGTCCTTTTGCTTCCTTGGGGTTGATGTATGTTGTTGCTCTCCGACTCTTCTGTTCTATTGCAGTATCTTCTTGTTGTTTATATTGGCTCTTGACCCACAAAAGAAGCTTGTTGAAATTATTGGTTAGTTACAGTACCACATAAAGGCGACATATGACTCTGAATAACTTCAATCAACCTTTCCCTGTTTTAGGTCTTATATGAAAGGTATTCTGAGGTCTTTTATACCAAACAAACCTTTTGTTGATAGTTCCCAGTGACTGTATTCCCTCTTTGGCTAAATAAGCAAACAATCTGGTGACATATGTTTACTTTATTATTAAGAATAATTTGAAAAGATGTTTTTTTCCAATTAGGGCTTCCCTTTTTCCTACAGATAACAGTCACAGAGCCTGGGATTCGAAATCTATTATTGATTGACTGTTAATTGGTTGTAGGAGCATATATCATGTTACTTGTCCGATACGCTTCGGCTTCGCCATCTTGCAATTTACCACGTGTAATACTTAGATTTATTAAAAACATTTCGTACTTACGTTGTTACGTTGGTACTTAATACGTTTTTGCTAAATAAAAATATTTCGGCGCTTACCTGTTGTATGTTTAATACCCGTAGAAACTCTTAAATTTTTCTGGGAAAGATTAAAGGTACAGTAGAATTCCGATTATCCGGATCAATTAAAACCAGTGGTATTCCGTATAATCGAAAATCCGCATAATCGATTTCATAGCAAATCAAACGGGATTTGCTTAGATAATACGATATATAAAAACAAGCTATAACGATACATATAGAATTACATAATACCTATGTAATTTGCGAAAAAATTAATCATATTTTTTCATAGCGACAAAGTCCTTGATGCACTTATGGAATCGAACTCTTCACGAATACACGGTACACAACTACACACTACGGACTTGCGACCAAGCGTGTAGGTTTAAAAGGCCTTTTACAACATTCACCTTCACTGTCCAATCTAACGTTGGGTTTATGTAACCACGTGGTCTCTACATTGTAACTACTTCATTATGATTTATTCTTCGACATATATATAATATTAATCTAGCCTTTTCTGCATGATTTTAGTAACAAACATCTTAACTTTTAAAATTATAATATTAGTAAGATTTAATGATTTTGATATAAAATATCAGGGTCAGTATTTTGATCTAAACTCATCAATGAAGGATGTAGTATTTTATTCCACCCTGTCATGTATGTAGTGTATCTATAACTTGTGCAGTACTTACTTGTTCTTATTTTTAAGTCTTGTGTGAACGTACGCTGTAATTTTTGTTTATTTATTTATGCTGATTAATAAAATGGATTTTCAGTTGCGGTTATTTGTTTTTAATTTTGTTTTATATTTGCAAAATTGACAGGTGACTTACCTGGCGGCTTTGTTTCTTATTTTGCACTGCTTCAACATGTACACGGTACTGCGAATATTGCGCAAGAAAATGGTCGGAAGGATGAAATTGGGCTACAGGTTAATTGCAATCGCCAATCGCCTCTCCAATGAGTTAGCTGTTTTGGTACGTCACTATTTTTATGTGTTTCTAGGTTTAGTGAAGTTAAAGTGGCGTCTAAAGGTAGAATTCAACATATTCGTTTATAATAAATATTAATTTATTGAACATCCAAATACATCAGAGATTTGTATATTTTTGTAACTTACATAGTAATATAAATGTAGATAAACGTTTACCACTATACAAACTATATTGACGTGACCCGCATCTAACGTGAAGTAACATAGAAGTATTAGGTTATTGCCAGAAACTGCAACACACTCCTTGAGTTTGCATAAGGTCGTTATGTAATACTTTAAAATTTTTGCTATTGTACATTTTAAGCAATTTCTTATAAGGAACATTAGAAATATTTGTTCGCAATAGTTTAAAAAAAATAGTCTCTTATTTGCATGACTGCCATGCCGGGGTAGGTAGGTATGTTGATATAAGGTAGTCAGTTGGAAAAAAAAATCATAATATATGTAAGTATTGGAAAACTATAATATTAGCTCCTATAATATAATTTTACAATACTTGTCTATGATATAATTGTTATGAGATAGTAAAATTACACAAATGCAGAATTTAGGTAAATTTCAGATAATTATTTGCAAGTTAACTTATTTTTACTTATCGTCGAAGTTAAATAAAAATACTTCTGGTTCACACGTTGGATATAGACCTGTGGAAACTTTCTATTTTGATTGTTTTCATGCACTTAGAATATCTAGATGCTGCAATTAAACAATTTAAATACCAATTTGTTAAATAAATAATATTGTCTTAATAGGTTCACTTATTGTTCCTTTTGTTCATTGCATGATATTATTCAAAGGTAAGATTTATTTTAGTAATGCACAAGCATGCTCTTCTATTGGTAACATTATTTTATTCACTAGCAGCTGTTGTATTTTATGTTGTTTCTACTGGAGAATTAGGGATGGCGGTTTTCTCTCAAAATCGATTTGAATCGAACGTGACTGTCGATTCTTGATTTCTAATTATTGTTTGTTACGCTTAAATAATGCAGTTTTACCGATATTTAAAGTAAAATACTATGTAGCAACATCATTAAATACTTTAACATAACATTTTATATCGCAATTAATAAATCGTCTATAGACCGTCATCCCTACTTTTAAAATTCTGTAAAATTGTTATTAACCATCATATTTAAAAAAAAATGACAATTCATTCTGCTACTTAATTTCTGCAGAAATTATTCATTTATATTAATAGAACATACTTTCTATCATAAATCGTTACAAGTTTTTGAAAATTAATCATGGTCCTTATTTATGGATGGCCCCTAACACTGGTTTTTTGCACCTTTTATGTAATTTATCTTATAAATTCAACTTTTCTTATTTCATTCATTAAAATGGTTTCAGGATCAGAAATGGCGGCAAAATAAAGTGGGACATAATCTTTGGATTTATATCAATGACCGCGCAACAAATTGAGCAATTTGACACGCAATATCAAAGAAAATATATTCTGATATAACTAAACTGATTTTTTTTCGTTTTTTTTTAAATTTATTAAAGACGTTACACCACGTCTGATCCCCTCCAATTTGAAATATGTATTGTTAATTTATATTTCAACACTAATTTGAGTTAATGTTAGCATTCATTTGAAAAGCTTTCTGTTAGATTTTGAAAATTGGCAAACTGAATATCATTCTGTGTCGCCACCATGACACAAATTATGACGATTTAATCGCAAGTATTCTAGCAACATTGAATCTCAGGTTTCTTAAGTACCTATAACGAGAAGAAGTAATATTTTATACAGCATAACTCATTTTTAATTAATAGCATATAGAAAATATAAAAAAATATACAACAAAACACCTTCAGTGTAATATTTCAAAATAAATTGTTAACTGTTAATAGGATCATTGAAAAAAAATGAAGGTCATTCTGAATACATGAGGGGCTTTACTGAAGAAGTTTCATGCCGATTAAGGGTATCCTGTATAAGTTGAAATGGGTCAGAGTTGAAGGCCTTTGATATTTGCGTTCTAAAAAGGGATAAACTAAAATGTATATAAAATTCCCGCGTCACGATGTCTGTATATAATGGAATCAACCGATCAAGATGAAATTTTGCAGTTGATGTATGTACAAATTTTGTCAAAATCGAACGTCTTTCCTATTTTTTTTCTGCAAATTAAATGTCTGACAATTTTAAAAACAACTGACAATTGATCGTAATTATTTAGAAGTACTATAAATCATCTAAACTATGGAGGTATCTGTAGGATGTCGACTTATATACATTGATAGTTTTTTACTTAATTCCAATTAGGGGCCATTCAAATATTACGTAAGCCGATTTTTTCGCAATTATTAACCCCCCATCCCTTATGTCAAGTAGGCAAAGCCATTATCGGGGGGGATTATGGCTTTGCCATCCATGCTTATGTAAACATTGATGTTTTTTTAAAAACCCATTTTATGCAGGGATTTTCACTTCCTGATGTGCATATTTACTTTTTATCGCTGACGTAAATACTATGTAGATTCCCCCACCCCCATGTCATCAGAAATAAGCAAAGTAAAGACTCCCCCCCCCGACCTCGAAAACGCTTACGTAATACTTGAACGGTTCCTTACAAGCAAAGCCGAGCGTAAAATTATAAGCGTAGTCCGGCGTATCGTCGTGGCGGATAACATAAATTAAAAAAAAATGTGGGTGAATAAAATAAAACATTTATTATGGAAATTATATTTATGGTAATTACACTGCTGGTTCTTAACTACCTAACATTCTGTTTTTACATTCATAACAATAATTTAAATACTAAAGATTTCATATTTCGAACAAATGGTATTCCGAATACAAATATAATAAAAATACTAATTTCTAAACGTATTACAATTAAAAACGGAATGTTTATGGAATAAATATTCTCAATTGTCTTAATTTTCATTTTTTATCACTTGCCCGCTAATTGACTAGTTAATTTTTGAAACAAGCGGTCAAGTAAACATTTTTAATTATTTAATCTAAAAAACAAATTGACCATAGACATTTAGATGCAATATTGTGCAAGTGCATTATTTAATCTGTGTTATTCGTGATTCTAAATGTCTCTGGTATATACAACTAAGATTAACTCTTTTCAAATTTCTGTACATTAATATTCTGTGAATCTCATCCGTAACTGTACATTTCACGTAATTACATAATAGCTACACTAAGCGTGAAAATTATTTAAATAAGGAATACATAGCGTTAAACTAGAAGCACCATCAATAAATTCTAATACACATTAGAGGTGCAATACAAAAATTCCATCTCTAAGAAAACGTTCAATTGTCTTATAACTACAAAAGGCAATATCTGGACGGACACTTAACGTAATTCTCAATATTATAATTTCGTAGTCATCTTTAATCTTAAACTGCTATTTAGCTTTACAATTATTTTTGTGATGGGCATTAGTTAAGCAAAAGTATTTTTTTATGTTAATTTTTAAATATGTTCAAGAAGAGTTTCGTAAAATTTATATAAGAAGTACTTTACACTGTTTTCATCTATAAAAATTCACGAGATTACTGTGCTACCAAACTTTATGGCGCACAAAACCAATACACTCCAACCTTCTCGAGCTCTTAAGCTGACATTAATATAATACCAGAAAAATAAAATTATAATATGTTAATCAGTTTAAAGATTCTTGTTTTGGAGATATCAGATAATAGGTTTTTTCTTCTGCCCAAGATAGGTTGCTGATAGTGCGAGCAATCGGTACCGCTGTCGCAGGTTCCTTGCGCGCACGTGCGGGGACGCGATCTCCGCTGCGTACGCGCCGGGGAACCAACCTGCCTCGCCGTCGCGTGTGCGCTCGCCATAGTACCAACCTGGAAGAGAAAAAATAATAATTGCCATTTAACTTTATATTATGAAAGAAATCTGTTAAGTAATTACCGTTTAACTTTATATTATATAATAATAAATATCCACTGTAATTAAAGATAGACATAAACGATTGTTTTCAAATTTCTGAAATCTTAACATTGCGCTAATTATTATACCTATGTTACTAAAAATCTACACGGTATGTCAAATTAATTATTTATCATCATCACAATCCTTCGATGACCCACTGCTGAGCCGGGTCTTCTCCACAGAATTGGGAGGGGGTTAGGCCATAGCCCACCACGCTGGCCCAGTGCGAATATGAACATTAAAACTCACCTTCACTAGTCTTTCTAGTAACGTTAATGACGTCTCCCTCCGCCAACGCCAACTCATCTGGCTGTCTCGGCGCGTAAGCGTACAAAGCTGCCACTTGCGGACAGTCCCAGCCGGCGTACAATGTCTCCCCTGCTTCGGCGGCTGGTGGAGCTAGAGCTTCGCCCCAACGACGCAGGTCGGTCTCGCTTGGACAGGACATAAGCTGGAAGATAACAAATTATTATTTTTGTTGTTTTGAGTGATTTTCTTGTCTTGCTATATAGATTGCCTTATTATATAGTCATTTATAAAAATATTATTTCATCAATATGTTAATCTTTACGTTTAACAATGACGTAATTTAAAGGTCGATAAATCTGTGACGGGTTAAGCTACTGATGTGTTTACCATACATGAGCTCTTGTATTAGTGGGCATAATATATTTGTTTTATATGATGGACTGGTAATGAGTATATAAAAAGACTTACCATTTCAACGGTGCGACCTTCGTGGTTCTCCAATAGCGTGAGCAATAGCGTGTGCTTGGCGCCGGCAGCTGCGTCACTTGAGCACACTTCCACTAGGGAACGTGGGCAATGGTCCACTGCGACGTATGTGTCCTCTCTAAAATAAGTAAAGGTTAAATATTTAGTAAATCGGATTTACTTATTTGATTAGCTAAGTATTCTAAGGAATATTTTGGCTTACTATACATACATTATATCTCCGCATAATTTTATCTGGACAAAATGTAACAACTTACCCTTTTTTCTTAGTAATAACTAAATGATCATTGAACAAGAAGAGATGTAAAGGCACTTTGTGGAACTTTTTGCCAAAGGTCAGCTTAAGCTCGTCCGTCTTCCATAGAAGCTGTGTCATTTCACCAGATCGGACTAGCCATCGGGTTGGTCTGAAAAGAATGAAATTAATGTGTTAAGCCAATGGCCTCTTTTTACTCACAGAAAATTCTGCAGAATAGAATAAGAGAAGTTCATATTATACGTACTTCCGGTCTCTCCTCGAGAGCGCGGGACCTAGTTCTGGTGCGTTTTTCAACGCTGGTGGTATCTGGATGGCATTGAAGACTCGCCAAAGCTCTTCAACTCGCTCAGTGTTTCTCGCACCCTCGTTGCACTGAGATACGAACTGCACAATGAAAATAAATGTAATATTAATAACAATAAAATTCAATGCATCATTTACTGTAATATATTGACTAAATTGTAATGATTTTATTAATCAGGCAACTTGTTTTTTCGCTTTACTGAGGTAGAGTGGATTTCAATTAAAAAAAAAATTTAATACACAGGAATATATTCCACTCGTTAAATTAAAAAAAAAACCCATCTTAGTGAATCACTACGTTCCAAAAAGGATTTTTCCTGTCTATTAGATAAGTCAGCCAACTTCCATTTAAGATTATCTATGTCTTATGTACTGAATATTACAGGCGGTACGTACATCACTAAGTGTGGCTAGCGCGTGCATGGCACCCTGGTACTCCCGGTCCTCCGGCGCGAGCTGCCGCAGCACGGCGTCCAGCAGCAGCGGCAGCCGCGTCACACGCTGCATCGGCAGCAGCAGGAACGAGTGGAGGGAGAGGGACTGACAGGCAGGGTGGCTTTCCAATCTAAAAAACAGTACTTGCTTATTCCGTGTATTGTAAAAAAAAAATTTGGCAATATTTTTACGTTGGAAATTTAAATTTGAACACGTAATAGAACTCTACATTCAAACATGTTAAAAATTCTCGGAATAAAAATCTAAAATTATTTATATTAGTGTTGAATATTTATTTAATCTGTTATAATAATTGTTTATGCCATTTTTTTCCAATTACTCTTTAATTAGTCAGTAGGAATCTGGGGATCTACATACTGTAATGTTTATAGATTACGCCTACTTGTAATAATTAAGTTCAGTCTACACAGAGACTTAAGTTATGTAGGATTTGTCAGTGAATGTGTTGTGAACTGTTTTAATAAAAAAAAGAACCCGTGTGTCAGTAATATTTATTATTAACGATAACAAGTATATATAACAATTAGAATATTAAATAAAGTTTAAGATTAAGTAAGAAAATTTAAAGATCAGGTAATTTACATTTGGGTATTATTAAAGGAACTACCATGTCCTTGAAGTAGTAATTGTACTAGTAGTAGTAATATGGGTTTTATACCTTTTCAAGGCTGCAGCGAAAGCAGGCCGCTCCCTCAGGCGCTGCAGCGCTTTGATCATGAGCGGCTGGTTCTCGCAGTACTTGACGTAAGCGTGGAAGCGCGCTTCGGCGTGCTGCTGGACGATGTCGCAGATATCTTGCAGGAGAATGTTCTCTTGCCAGCAGCGTTCCAGGTCGGTCATTAGCATTTGTGAACACTTTCGAACTAAAACAATATGTATTAGATTAGTATAATAATAGTTTATTATATATTATAAGTTATTAAAGCAAGTATCCATTTTTTATAATGAATTTTGCAAACACATTGGTTTACTATTCAAGGTTCAGGTACATTTTTCGAATTAGTAATCTCAATCCAGTAAAAATTACTTTTTATTTTTTATTTTCGGACCTAGCCCCTAAACGTTAAAGATAAAATCTGAGTTTGTAAATAGATAAAAGGAGCTTCAATATCTTTTAAGAGTATTGTGGCCGTACTTTGAGATTAATTAGTTACCTGGTAATATAGCACTGAACAGTGTGTGCCAATCGTCTTTGGGCAGCACGTGTGGGTCGCGGAAGGCGGGGTGAGATATGAAATGTGTCTCCAACACATGGAGGGAATTTAGATACGACGCTTCTGACGTTAGCAGCTCGAACTTAGCCTCTTGGAGCTTCTTTTGGGCTGGTGCTAGCGAACCTGTCATAATAATATAGTCAGTGAAATATTGCGTCTGAGTTTGTATTAAATCTTGTAGTAAATTTTCTTATTAAAACTAGAACAAATCAAATCAAATCAAATCAAAATATTTTATTTCAAGTAGACTTTTTACAAAGTACTTTTGAAACGTCAAAATTG
>JAOPUB010000003.1:1928120-1939709 GCA_027564055.1 Neptis clinioides
GATCGTAACGTCTAGTTATATTCTGACCGTATCACGCCCGTAGCTCTTTTTCTTTGTTTTTTACTTCATTCTCTAAAATATATATCTTGTTAAAATATTAGACCTTTTACACTATTTACTTAGCTCATTCAACAATATTTTTACCAATATTCCTGTTTATCCATACGCAATAAGTAGTACATGAAACACGTAAACATTATGTATCTATGATTAATCAAATTAGATTTTTATAGATAAGCATTATACATTTCACAATAATAAGAAACGTTCTTGCACTCCCATCGGACTATTAATCGAACTCAAAGCTGAAGCGACAAAGGCGAGTCAGCTCATAAAATTTATAGGCGATCGAATGAGATAATATGGTCGACGTTAAGAACAGCTTAGACAGTTTGGAAATTTAAATGTGAAGTAAGTTTTGTGAGATTATACGGTATAAATCAGTGCGAAACCCGCGCGTTCGCAGAGGCGCGAGCGCGGCCTCTTCGGTCTGCGATAAATCGGGGACTCCCTCGGGCTTCTTCACCTCTATCTTCATATAAAACACGTCTCTCCTTACTCAACTGCTTATGTCAACTTGCTCAAATCAAAGGGATGGGAAATTTATTCATGACAACGGGGTTGGTTTTTCCACAAAATGTATTGTATGAAATTTTCACATTGTTTCTTTGGTTTTACTGGACTTATTATATTGTTTTTATATTAAATTAAATTTGTTAAAAAAAACATGTTTTTTTTAACGAAATCGCAAAGATACGTAAGTAAATAATAAATAAACGTTTTTAATTGTGTTCTTACTCCATCTGTCACTTGTAACATTCAAGGTATTTTCCGCTGACTTCGCCTAATTCTTTTTCACGCTACATTTCAAGAATCTTATTTTTGTAATTACAAAAATGTCTAGTACGCCGACGTTATCCTTAATTGCTAGACATAAAAATTCCATTTAAATTTCCCTTTTTAACGATCAAGGAGGTCTGTCTAATTGTTATAATACACTCGTTTACGTATTTTTATTGCCGGTACAATAATTAGAATATAACGGTACGTCGCATTTTTAAGTAATTAAACTTTCCTTGAAGGAAACAGTATTACAGGCAAGGTAGGGGCTTGGTATGATCGGTATTTGAGAGTGAGTAAAACAGAAATTTATTGCTCATCTGAAAAAATACAATGCGTATTATTTTTTAAACATTTCAGTACCTATGTAGGTAATTGATGTGTTAGCATATCTTGTGTCTTCTAGTTAAAGTTTTTTGTGAAGTATGACCACGTGCCTAGTCCAAAGATAGTAGGTAGGTACCATCCTTTTTATAAGAGTCGTCATTATAGTTATAGTTTGTCCAGTACGTATTATATATAACATATATGGTAAGCGATATAATAAACAAAAATTAGACGTAATAACTCGGAACTTTCTTAAAAATTTGTTTTTAATCAAACAGTTATTATAATTAATAGGTACTCATGTCCTGAGTAAGTCCTGTTCAAATTTGGAGAAGGAACACGTAATAAAGTTTTTAGTGTTACCTAAACATAAAACTTAACAAAGCTTCGCCCATATTTTAAGATCTATATTAATAGTTTCAAAACTAATCAGAAGATATAATTAGAGAAAACAAAGTGTTACGTCGATTTATTATCGTACAACTTTGCAAGCAACGAAACTTAGAGATTTGCTTATTTGAGGTGTTTACCCAAAAATAGATTAATCTGCAAAGTTACTCTATTATAAGTTGTTAGGCGAGTTAAAGTGAAATTGGTTTAAGTCGACAAATTCCGCCCGTAGTTCGACGACAACGCGAGCTTTAGCTAACTTCAGTAAGACAGTTTTCCATGACAGCTACGAGACTGCTCGTAAATAATACATTAGGTTTATATTCCTGCACTCTGTTCATTATCTCAAAAATTAGTTAATTAAGAGTACTACTAAATAATACATTGGATACATCTCTCTGTAACTTTATTATTATTTCTACAAAGGTAAAAATGGACGACGAGACATAAAATTCTTTTAGTATTAATATGTAATATTATTAACATACCAAATAATTTGGGTACCTATGTACAAACTAATTAAAAAAAATAAAATCATCTGTAGGATGTGATAATATACTTTAACATTTCTATAATTTTTAAAATCGTATATATTAAATTAAATATATTTCCTGTATGTCTTTTCCTGTATGTGTGACTTTCTTAACTATTTAATCGAAATAGATAGAACTATTTAATAGAAGCAGTGATAGCTCAGCGGATAAGACTTGAAGTCTTACTCGGGAGGTCCGAGTTCGATCCCACACTCGGGCACACACCTCTGACTGAGTTATGTGTGTTTTAAGAAATTAAATATCACTTGTTATAACGGTGAAGGGAAACATCGTGAGGAAACCTGCACTCCTGAGAGTTCACTATAGTTCTCAAAGGTGTGTGAAGTCTGCCAACCCGCACTGGGCCAGCGTGGTGGACTATAGCCTAACCCTCTCCCCATTCTGGAGTAGGAAGGGCATCAACGGGTTGTGATGATGAATGGTTGAATAGCGATATAGCTTTGCTTTGACAAATATATGTGACGTATATGTGACGTCATCTCATATATTTGTTTTTATATTTTTTTTCTTATAGTTATGTTGTCAATTCTATTAATTATCAATGTATTTATCACAGGTTTTAAATCATGCTAATTCTTTCACTGACGTTTTTTTCCTGTAAAGTTGTGTAAAAGGACTCTTCCTTTTTAATTCAGGTTTAATTTTAGATTTCAATTTACAACACAAAACTTGAGTCTTTTTTATATTGGACAGACTACCAACACGTCTGTGGTCGGTACCTTTTAACGCTTGACCCTTATTTTAACACTTTAAAACCCGTAAACATATCCTTTTCCAAGGTCTCGTCTATTTCTGTACTAAATTTCATCAAAAACGTTGTGGTAGCGACCCACACCAGCTTCGCTTGGTTTCTCTACTATAATATGCAAACATATATATAGTGTTATACATATAAACCTTCCTCTTGAATCACTCTATCTATTAAGTACTTAAATTAAATTGTGTAGTAATATTTTTTGATACTGTGGTATCACCTATATGGTTTTGTATGGTTATAATACCTATATGGTTTTATTAAAATAGCAATTTTTTATTTCTATATAATCTATATAAAACAAGTCAGTTGGCAACACTGTTGAGATGATATGACATATAGGTTTAGTTTATGGTTTATTTAAAGTATGCTTAATTAGTATGTATTGTTGACAATATTATTATTTTTTTTTAATAACAAAATTGACATTAGTGATGATACATAAGACAAGTTCCCGTTTAGACGGCCGCCGCTCCTCGGTCGCCATGTTGCATTAATACTAGTCTGTGGTTCGCCGCAAGCCTACTTATAAATAATTTCTTCGAGTAATTTACCTAATACAATACCTAATAGATACCATTTAAACTAAGAATAGTTCAACGACTAATTTTTTTTATCTATAGATACATATTAAAAAAAAATTAACTTATCGAAACTTTGTACGCGCATTACGCTATAACGGCTAAAACAATTGTTGTATAATTTCTCAATTATTAGGGGATGAAAAGTAGCCTATGTGTTAATCCAGGTTATAAACTATATGTGTGCTAAATTTCATTAAAATCGGTTTAGCCATTTATAAATGCGAAAGTCAGTAAAAATGGATGTTTGTTATTCTTCCACGCAAAAACTACTGAACGGATTTGGATCAAGCTTTGCAGTAATATAGCTTATACATCAGAATAACACATAGGCTATAATTAAGCTAAAATGTAAACAAACCACGCGGGTGAAGCCGTGGACGGAAGCTAGTTCACATCTAGCTAGTACATCTATACTAATATTATAAAGCTGAAGATTTTCTTTTTTTTTTGGTTGTTTGAACGCGTTAATCTCAGGAACTACTGGTTCGATTATCGAAGATGGCTATAGGCTATAAAACATGTCATTACGATCCATAGGAGCGGAGCATTACGCGAATGAAATCGCGCGGGTCGGCTAGTAATATTATAATGCTATGTTTGTTTGAATGCGCTAATCTCAGGAACTACTGGTTAAATTTGAAAAATTATTTTTGTGTTAAATAGTCCATTTATCGAGGTAGGCTAGAGGCTATAAAACATCACGCTGCGACCCATAGGAGGTAACCATCACGCGAATGAAGTCGCGCGGCAAAAACTTTCTAGAAATCTGGTGTATATATAAAATAGTAAATTTATTGTTTAATTAAAAAAGTAGGTACAGTAGTTGTGTAAAAATAAAGAAGAATAAGATATTAAGTGGAGTGGAGTGAGGTGGAGTGAGGTGGAGTGTATCTCGATCAGATGATAATCTGCCACACCTTGTACTTCATTAGCAGTCGCTACTCGCCTTTTATTAACCTTATTTACACAACTTAATATTTTAAAATTTTACATACAGACAAACCTTTTTTTGTTGTTAAACAAGAATAAAGAAACATAAAATTATCTGGATTCAAAAAAGCTTACAAATATAACTTCTTTTTTATAATCCAAAGCAACTCGAGTCCTGAGTATAAATAAATCGTACCAGCGTTACCAACTTTCATAAATATTTTTCCCTAAGAATAAGTGAATAATACCTAAAAAATTAAAAATATTTTGTAACCCGTAAAAACTCTTTATTTCCTTAGTTTACCTACTAATGACCTTTGATAGGTCTGTGTTGCCAAGTAATAAAATTAATAACATTTAATATTTCTATTTCATATAATAAAAAAACTATCAAATTTTTTTTAACAATCAAATTATAATAAAACTAGCCTTCAACCGCGTGATGCTCCACTCCTATGGGTCGTAGCGAGATGTTATATAGCCTAAAGCCTTCCTCGATAAATGGAGCATCCAACACATCAAAAATTTTTCATATCGAACCAATAGTTCCTGAGATTGGAAACAAACAAACAAACTCTTCAGTTTTATAATATTAGTATAGATATTTTATAATAGTCATGAGAAATGTTACCTACAATAAATAAAACTTATTAAGCATCAAATTACAATTCTAAACAGCAAAAAGGTAAATTGAATAGAGGAAATAGCTACAAATGTAATATTCTAGTCACACCCAAGGTTTAGGACCACAAGGTCTATCTATTTCCGTATTTTGAGGAAGACCTTAGATCATTTGAATTTCAAAATCACTTTCAATCTATTATGCTACTGATAGAAAAAAAGTTTTTTCTAATATGGCCTTTAGTCTGAAGTACCGATTGTTAAAGTTTTCAGTTTTTAATATGAGATGAGATTGGTTTTGTTATTCGTCGCCGCAATTAAGTGGTATGTTTACAATAACGAAGTTTTTTAGTTAAAAACGGAATTTTCCATGAAAGTTTCCCCGGCTGTTCTCGCTTTGTACACAATAAATCATTAAAATGAGTTATTGAATCACGGGGCATATACTTTCTTTAATAAGCCGTAACACATATATATTTCTAAAGACTCATCTAGCAAATATGGTACTTTGGAAACTGAGCCCATAGTCAGCATATTAACACTTCGGCTCGTTCGCCTTCATTTTTCTCACTAGCGAATATTTTATTCGGTGTTTAGTCGTAGACTGGGGTTGGTTGTTACACTTTAATCTTTTCACGAACTGTCATATTATTTGATTGATTGGTTTTTTTTATCGGTGCGAAAGTTTTGACTGTGTATAAGTATATTTGCTTAAGGAAATATTCAGAATTTATATTTAAATTTTATGTGCACTATCCTTTGATTCAGTCTCAGGCGATTTATGTGGCAGCAACTTATTAGCCACAGTAGTCTATTAACTAAATGTTTTATATTATATATGTCGGAGATACACACACACACAGTACTAGCAGTAATAATCATCTAATCTACGAGGGCAATATTACAATATCTACTAAAGTGGGTATTTGATCAATCAGTTACACACATTAAAGCTTTAATACGGATGCTTAGAACAAAAGTCAGCAGATAAATGAACATCACGATAGTTTACTATTCTGATAGGAACCCAGCGCAGTGCTTTGGCCTTGCGACCAATTTACGTTATAACAACGCTCACCTCCACCGTGCAGGTTCTATGTATTTAGACTTCCATAAGGCTAGCCTGGCATGGCTTACCAAACACAAGGCCAACCCAATCTAACAGAACTACATTGCAAAAACATTGAAAGCTAGACTAAGCTCTAATCCCTCGGTAGGCCAATATAAAGGGACATGACAGAGCACAAAATTCCCTCCACGGGTGGGGTAGACGTAAGCGATCGGCGTTCTTATTATTCGATAATCGTAAATTCATTCGATCACTCGATATACTCGATCCCGACATTTATAAGTATTGCTAATGTGATTCTTATATAATTCGTCACACACGCTCGACCACTGTGTCACAATAGTAGGCGCGGCATCATGGATTTGAAAATATACATATATTTTTGTTCAACAGTACAACGTTACAAATTATTTATACTAATTATTTCCAAATTGAATTTCATACTTATACAGGGGTACACTGCCTTTAATAAACCCCTAAGAGATAAATCACAAGGCAATATTGTTAATAGATAACAGTGTAATACAATAATATTGTATCATATAATATTATTAATAGAGTAAAGAGTTGTTTCGTTGCGACCAATTGAAGGACCTAATGATACTGCATTATTTTAAATTACTTTTTGTGGTATTGAACTATTCAGAATAACCTTATAAATTAATTATCAATTAAACCATAAGGTAGTTGACATTAAGATCGGGTTTGCATCACTTATCTAGATTGTTTTGTTTCGGTTGAGTTTATCAAGTTTGCGTTTATGTTCCACGCGTAAGTGATAAACGTCAGTGTCGCTCCTCACCGCGCGCCCTTGCACTTAACCCACGTGAAGCCCCGCGGGTGAATTTTTTAATACCTTATCGACCCATAACTTAACTAAATTTATCTTTCTTTTGACTAATCAACCCTACAATAAACGGATTATGATAGAAAACTTCTAGAAACTTCTTTAAAATATCACGCTTCAATATTATTTTAACGTCTAATATTTTTCAGATACTCCTCCAACAAGTCCGACAGTATATGACCCGTGCGATCCTAACCCCTGTGGGTTACATGGAACTTGTCGTGATGGTTTCTGCACTTATCCTGAGTGCATAGTTAATGATGACTGTAATGGAGATCGAGCTTGTATCAATGAAAAATGTTCAGACCCATGTATCAATTCCTGCGGTATCAATGCAATTTGTACGGGCGTAAGACATTCACCTGTGTGCTCTTGTCCTATGGGTTATACTGGTTATCCATTCGTGCGCTGTGAACAAGTAACATCGATAACACCAACGCCTTCAACTCCTGAATGTACAAGTGACGATCAATGTCCCGATAACGCTGCATGCATAGATTTTAGATGCTCATCGGTTTGTGGACCTACTAAATGTGGTATAAACGCCAAATGCCTCGCCAAGCAGCATAGAGCTCTATGTGCTTGCTTGCCCGGATATGAAGGAGATGCTTACGTGGGATGTTATTCAGGTAGCGCGAATTTAATATATCTTAACATTTACTCGATCTTGTGTATCTAATATGTCTAACATCTCTTTTATTTACGACAGTTCAATGCCGCAGTAACAACGACTGCCCTGATGACGAAGGATGTGAAAGTGGATCTTGCGTTAAAATGTGTCTGCGTGTGCGTTGCGGGTCTGAAGCTCACTGCTTTGCACGGGGACACGTTGCATCATGCGAATGTAATGCTGGCACCCGCGGAGATCCGTGGAGCGAGTGTCAAAGAAATGTCTGCACTGCTGATGATGATTGTCCATTGTGGTTAGCGTGTAGGGCCAATACATGTAAAGATCCTTGCCCGGGAGGGTGTTCTATAGGAGCTCTTTGTAGTGTCGTACGTCATACTCCGATATGTGAATGTCCTCGTGGAACTCGAGGAAATCCTTCTATAGAATGTAAACCAGGTACTTATTTCAATTTGGTTCTTCTTCCTATTTGTTTTTGTGGTGTAATAGTTTTAAACACGTGACCTTTTCCATTTATTTTTAGCACAAGAAGAAGAAGAATGTAGAGCTGATGCTGAATGCGGTCCGGGGCTGGCATGTCTTCAAGGAAATTGCAGGAACCCATGTGATTCAACCTCTTGTGGAACAGGAGCCGTTTGTCGTGTAGCAAACACTTTGCCATTCCGAACACTTGTATGCGAATGTCCTCTACCTTTAACTGGCGATGCATCCGTTAAATGCATTCCAAGTAAGATAAACCATCTATCTGACTCGATATTTTTAATTGATCGTTTTTATTCCAAAGAAGTGTTTTGAGAGGTTTCAGGAATTATACTAAATAATATAATAATCAAATATGTTGGCTGGGATGATTTAGCATATGTATGTATTTTAATATATTACCTTGGTATTATTGTATGATACACACAACAAATTGTATATATATTCAATTTACTCTTTTGGGACTGGATTTGAATTTTGTATTCTTCTCATTATTTATCATTTTGTACAAAATGTATAATATAAAACGATATAATACTGCAATCTACATTCAAATCTAGTAGACGGAAATACTATATTAAATGCACTGTGATGATTCATTTTCGGTTATTATTCCTTTTTTTTCATGTAAACAAATAAATAATTAGGAGAAAATATATTTATATTATCCACTAATATGAAGTTATCTCTATAAGGGGGTGAATGTATTCAAGATACTGAATGCGAAGATGAAGAACAATGTGTCAATGGACAATGCAGGAGCGTTTGTGAAAATGCATGCGGCAGAGGCGCAGAGTGCCGCGCCAGCATACATCGCGCGTCTTGTCATTGCGTTCCACCGTTACAGGGAGACCCAAATATCGGATGCATACCTAGTAAGTTAATATAATAAGAATATTTTTAGTGCATGGTCT
The DNA here is from genome assembly GCA_027564055.1 of Neptis clinioides. NCBI lineage: Eukaryota > Metazoa > Arthropoda > Insecta > Lepidoptera > Nymphalidae > Neptis > Neptis clinioides. The sequence continues at coordinate 1,937,059 of JAOPUB010000003.1, forward strand.
TTTATCATCTATATCATTGGAAAAGTTGATTCATTTTATATTTGGATGTAACTTCAAGGATCTCAAAAATATAATTTACGCAAATTAAGTGTTTACGGGCGTTCGTTTCCGCCTAACCTGATTATAAATATTAAATATGTTTATTTATAAGCTTTTTAAAATTTGGCTGCAAAATTTTTCCCTTTTGCGAATTCTAAATATATATCATGTTTTATAATGAACAATATTAAACTAAAATTGAAAATGATATTGAACTAAGTGATGCGGGCCCTATGTGCCTAGTGGACGCTGAGTGCGGCTCAGCTGAGTCATGTGTGTCACGGAGGTGTGTTTCCGCATGCGCAGGCGCGTGCGGCAGCGGTGCGCTATGTGAAGCACACACGCACCGCGCACTTGCCGGTGTCCACCTGGTACCGCAGGTGATCCAGCTACAGCTTGCTATACACGTACGTACTTTAACTATTTATTATAATAATAGAAAATTATAGTTTTTTGGAACGTATATTAAAAGTCGTAATAAACATTAAGCCTAAGTAAGGTCTAAAGTACACATCGCTGTCAGCTGAGAGAGTATCTCTGTGTTTATTGGGTGTGTTTAAGGGTATGGTTGAGTAAGTAGGGAATGGGTTCATCATTGGGTGAGCGAGGAAGTATATGAATAAGAGATCTTTATGTTGAAATTTGTACGAATATCCAATGAAGAGGGTACGAAAAAAGAAACGTTTGTAAAAGAAATGTAAATGGATTAGCAGGTTTAAATTTGTTTGGCATAATTATTCCAGAAATTAATAAAAATATTTTAATTTACACAAGTTAATAAATTTTAACACAGAATGCAACAACACTTGTAGTAGTTCCTTTTATTTATTTGCGATTATACCCACGTAACAATTTAAACAAAACAGTATATTATAACCTTTGTCTTGATACAGTTGTGTCACTTGTCAAATGGAGCTCACACATTAACCATTCTGACTGTGCAAGTAGTGTGATGTCGTGACGCTGGCCATGGAGATGACATACAGAATATAATATGATTTATCTAATTTGAATCAGGTCAAGAGAAATGTAATCTTTAGTTATATAAATATTTGCCATTATATAATTCCATAAGGTATTAATTCTACGTCGATATTATTTTTTTTTACATATTAATTTATTTAATATCTAGTCGTTTCAGCTGTTTAAACCTGTTGGTTATCTGTTAAACAGAAAAGCTGAGTAACCGACAGACAGATAATTACTTTCAGCATAAAGTAAAATAAAAATATATTTCCTTACCTTCCACATTTTATTTATTATGGCTGTCTGTAAAGTTTCATCAAAATATGTTCAGAAGTTTTTGCATGAAAGAGTAACAAACATCCATCCTTAAAAACCTTCGCATTTATAATATTACTAGGAGTAGTAAGAAGGATAGTAAGATGTGTGCAACCCCGGTTTTCTTTATATATGTCTGTATAGATGAGTGTATATATTATGTACGTATGTATGTCTGTCTGTGTGACTATTAGTGTATGTATGAGAGACCTTTAATGAATCAGTAGCTGAAAGGAAAATCCATTAATTTTGAAAGTTGTTACGGACTAATTCCAAGACATATCTAGTAGTTGTTTAATAAAATCAATAGTTCTTATAAAACTCCAGAAGCATCCAGAGCATCAAGAAATGAAGCAGGCTGTAATGAAGCATAACTCAACGCTAAACTGCAGATAATTTCATCGCTAAGCCCGCATTTCACACTCCACTCGGCAATTACCCGTGATCTGTCTGATTAACACGCGTTGTCGGGACGTTGTGCCTGCGACACGTTCGGTCTTAGTGCAAGCGATTTAATCTTACTCGTACAATATTATCTTAAAGACTAGTCTATGAAATAAATTCTTCCTATATAATGTTTATGTTTCTGAAAGCTATAGCACTGTAAAATATTATAACATAGGCAACGATTTGTCGCAATAATATTATTTTATAGATAACTAGTCGGCCCGCCTCGGCTTCTCACGGGTGCAATATCCCTGAGATTTACCAAAAAAATACTTAATTCTCAGTATCGTGTTGCTAATTATTATATAAAAAAAATTAGGCACGTTTTTTTATCATTCCACGGGAACTACGATTTTTTCCGGGAAAACAAGCCTATAAAATAGCGTAACATATATCCAGGTTACAAACTATTTGTGTGCCAAAGTTCATTAAAATCCATTTGGCTATTGTCGCGTGATTGTAACAAAAATCTAAATATCTAAACATACAAATTTTCACATTTATACATTAAGTAAGATTGTAAGATTAATCAGTTCAAAATAAGCGACTTAACTTAAATTTTAAATTAAGTTATTTTTTATTTTTTGCTAAGGCACTATTAACATGTTAAAATTATATGTTTTTTTAGTCTATCTGCTAGTTTAAGAGATCAACTTATTGTTAGTAAAATATTCTGCATTTATAGTTTAACTATTAGTCGTAAATTTTACGTCTAAAGCGTTAGTAGCTCAGTGGTTCAGGCGTTGGATTCACAATCACAATCGAAAGGTCGTGAGTCCAAATCCCAGTTGGACTACTGAGGTGGGCCACTCTTAACACAAGTATTTATCGTAGTAGAAGGGTAGAACAGGAATACTAGTAGTTTGCAACCCAAACTGCTAATA
>JAOPUB010000003.1:2063475-2073571 GCA_027564055.1 Neptis clinioides
CTATCGATGGTGTCGATCATGAGTCCAATGCCTGAATCACTGAGCCAGCTAGAGTCTTTAAACCAGCACTAGGTGCCTGCAGTACCTGGGGCTGGTACAGTACCGTTTCTGGATAGCAAGTTAGTATTGTCGCCTGAGTGTTACTTTTGGGTTGAGCAGTTGTCTGATGTTTCAGGTGCCTCAGGAATTGAAACAAGTCAAGTTTGTTACGTTTATGTTACTGTTATCAGACGCAGACAATTTGAACAGTCAGTGTACATTATATAGAGATTCCTTAAATGTCCGATGCTATATGCTATCTCGCAGGTTTGCTCGTTGCAGTAAAAAAGCCAAGCATTTTATACGTGCAGCTTATGGGCGACATATTCGCAGAGAGCCAATAACGAACTACCAGTCCAATATAATAATGGCTTCGGAATGCTGTTGGGACTGCCGTGCTTTTATAGTGCGTCACAGATGTTTGCGGAGGCTAACACCGACTTTTTCGGGATTATGAGAAAGAGAGCAGCATCCGTGATGAACAGAATGTGCGGCGGTTCCAATAGCATTCTGAATACCTTGTCTATGAAGTGGGAGAATCCATTTTTGAAGCACTGGGTGAATATGCACACCCGCTGCCATGGAATATCGCAATAACTTTGTGTGTTTTTTTGTGTGTTTTTATGTATATCTTAATTTACTAACATAGTTGATAAGTGTGTTGTCTACTAACCCAATATGGATAAATTAATGTGTCCGAAATATGAACTAATAAATAAAAATAAAAAAATATAAATTTGTTGTTCAATATTATGGGAAACTTGATTCAGAAAGAAAATCAACAAATATGCTAAAATTCAGCCAAATGTTGCCAGTTTATATAGTAAGTATTTAACTCACTTCAATTCAATTCAAGTATTTAACTCAATTCACTTTTTCTTAAATTATTAGCTGAAGAGACAACGCCATCTTTTAATGTATCAAAAATGACTATTCAATATTAAGTCTTCGTAATGACTAAATACAATTATAAAATATAATCTTTTTTGTAGATTCAAAATTAACTTACGGAAGAATTAATTTCTAGCTAAACCCTGTGAGGGTTCCGTAAGAAATGTCCCAAGTAACCTCATCAACTATCTAGATACATCAAAGTTGCTGAATAAATTATATTTTAAAATGTTATAAATTTAAAGTTATTTTCTTTTGATACTTTTATAAAAAATAAACGTACTTTAAAATAATTGAATCACGATTTATTAATATGCAATAGATATAAGCGTAATAAATTAAATGTTAATGTTAGACAATGTTATTAGTAATTAGTAATTTAATGTTATGTTAGAAATGTTAGACAATGTTCACTCTATGAAGTTATTTATCAGGTTGCTTCGGATCTGTTGGACTAATTGTTAATTGTCAAGCCAGATTCCAATAGGATAGTACTAGCCGATTACAGGCCATCTATCTTTATATATTGGTTGAGCGTTACAATATTTCAATGGCATGTCTGCCTAAAAATGTTAAATTGTACAACACTTCGTAATAGTCGATTGGAATTTTAAAAAATCGAAATCGTTTCTTTAAAATGCCAATCGATTATTTATGATAATTGAGTAATTTCTACAGATAAAATTACACAATAGATTGATACAGTATAGTCTGTGCAGGATCTGTGTGTCTAAAATCCAAATGTCAAAATACTGTGATGGATCTGATTGTTTGTTTGTGCAAAACTCGTTAGAAAGTATTAAAATGTCATTAATATCACAATTGTAAACAAATTTTCCTAACAAGTAATCTCTCTCGTCAGTTCCAAATTATTCCACATGTCACTTTAACAATATTCATATTATATAGTTGTTAGCCTTGAAGTAAATGTCATTTGTATGAGTGTTGTTTATTTAACATTTTAGTGATATTAGTCGTAATTTAATGATTATATGGCTCTGATGTTTGACTTATGTTTTGTTGGAAATCGGAAGAGGCATGTTTTGTCCACGGATTCGGGAGAAAAGTGCAAGTTTAGTAGTTCTCAGCTGGACTTGTCTGGCTGTCCTTTGCGCTGCGTCTACGGCACCTTGCGATAAGACTCGCAGGATATTCACAGAACCTAGTGGAATTATTACCGATGGGCCTAGTACATCTAATTATACACAAGTTAGTAAATGAAAATTTGTTGTAGTAGTCCCTATAAATAATAAATATATATCAATAATAATACACTTGTTTTAGGATTCACATTGTGAATGGCTAATTAAAGCTGCAAATAAGAGTCAATACATAACATTAAGTTTCATTCGCATGGGCACAGAATGTTCATATGATTATGTTTTTGTGTACGATGGTGACTCTTTTGATGCTCCATTATTAGGAAGTTTCAGTGGAAAAACAGAACCACAAAATGTTACTGCTTCTAGTGGATTTGTAAGTTATTATAACTAATTTTCATAATAGAATACAGTTCTACAGAAACAAAGTTAATGTAATTTCATTTAATTTTAGATGTTAATATTACTGTATAGTGATACCAACTATGTATTAGATGGATTTAGGGCAACATATGCTATTCACAACTGCCCAAATAATTGTACGGGGCGAGGTTTGTGTATGTCCAACAAATGTTTTTGTGTGGGTACATGGGGAGGACCTGATTGCAGTGTCAAGCTTTGCCCTAACAGTTGTTCTGGAAATGGTCATTGTAAGGGAGACAGATGCATATGTAAGAAAGGGTATGTGTATTTTATTCATAGCAAGTTTAGATTATAAGTGGAACATAGTTTCTAGATCTAATTTTGTGTTACAGTGGAACATAGTTTTTAGATCTAATTTTGAATGTTTTGTTGTATTAGCAGTTTATGATATTTAAGGATGAGAGATTGTGTTTATAGAATAATTGTCTCTAGAAATTTATGTAACACATTTATTAGTAAACATGTTTATATCCTGTAGATTCATTTCCTAACATCTCAAGGTTGTAAAGAATAGATTTTTCTTAGCAATATGAATAGTTATTGTTAATAAGTATTAAAACCAGTATCCAGGGTTCCCTGGGTTTAGCCTGTGTACTTATAAATAAATATACAAAAAAATTGGTTTTCACTTCAAATTTACACTTTTTCTGTCTTTTCCTTAGATTTTTCAAAAATATTCTGACAATCATGAACAACAAAAAAAAATTTGCTAAATTGGTTTAGCCATTTTGAACTAATCCATTTATATCCTACATTCTGTATTTTTTTGTAAATATAACAAGTTTGATTTCTTTAGGCATCAATAGATTTTGTCCTGTTTTTTAAAATCTAAACATCCATGACATTCAGCAATTTTCTATTGTAGTCAAATAAAGGGTTTATTCATATTTTCTTATTTATGTTGATTTTGCTGTAGAAATTGTTTGATCATTTATAAAGTCTGGTATTTGAAACAAAATATTGTGATAATGTTTCAAATTAATTCATTATTTCATTGAATTTATAATGTCAATTTTAGTATTCCCATTTATTCTTAAATTTTGTCATTTCAATATTACATCACAATTTAATGTTATATTGAATATTTTAGGTATTCAGGAGAATCATGCTCATTAAAAAGTACTGATAAAGAAGGTAATAGCTGGCACTGGCTCTCTCACACTGAAAGTGGTATGACCAAGAGGGCTGCACATTCTGCCGTTTATGTTAATAAAACTGACTCTCTATATGTTTTTGGAGGATATGATCTGAATAGGGTTTTAGGCTTATTAGAAGTTTATAGGTAAGTCTTTATTAATTCTTCTCCTCTATTCTACACTTCTTCATATCTTAAGAATGTGAATACATTTCTTTGTATCTTAAGAATGTGAATATTATGCTTTTTTGTAGAATAAAATCTTTTAACAAAATATTTTTTTATTATAATAAATATTTTATTATTTGGATTTTTAATACACACTTGATCTTTCTATAATTATATACAAAAAAATTGGTTTTCATTGGTTTGGTTCTCTTTTTCCCCCCGCCCCGTTATTCGCCCCGTTTTTGAATATACGAAGCACATTTTATTTAAATTAGTGTAACCATGATGATATGTATCTGCATATATCAATAAGGAAGAGGACATACAATATGTGAAAATATTGTATGTTAATAAGGTTTTAATAGTTACAGCAATAAGGTTTTCTTATATCTCGAATATATTTGCCTTGCAGATTCTCTACTAGTCAATGGTATGACGAAAACGGAAAAGTATTGCGTCGTTATCCTACAAATGAAGAGATTGATAAATCATTCTTGACTTTATTTACCAAGGTGAATATTGTGCATGTTGATAACATTACTATTTTTCTATTAATTCTATTCTATTTTTCTATTAAGAGCATATAAAAATTAAAGACGGCTCCGCCAAGTGATATTTACCTTGCTACTGATATCTTGTAATAAATTAATTATTTGTTACAGAGTAATATTGATGGCAACTGGCAGATTGGTAATCGTAGTTCACTCTTTAATCTTCTTTTGACATCATTCTCACACCATGACAAGACCACATTACCTCTTATGTACACATCTACATCAGCACCCTACTCTGAAAGTTATCTGCAGTTCACCGACCGCCCTGAATTTGTATCAACGAATTTTAGATCTAATAATACTAAACCTGAACCACGATATGGTCACTCAGCATGCGCTTTTAACAATGGTTTCATGTTGTACGGAGGAAAGTTGTCAGATGGAAGCCTATCATCAGAATTGTGGTATTATGACGCAATGAGTAATACATGGACTTTAAGGGCAGCTAATTCCACATTCAGTCCGCCTGGTTTGACGCGTCATACTCTGACGGCGGTCAAAGACGATTTATATTTATTTGGTGGCAGTACAGTGGATGGTGAATTTTCTTCAAGGTAGATTTAATTATTTTATCAAAATTACATGAAACATTGAAATCTTTATAGAAGCGCCTATGATTTTGAATAAGATCAAATGGTCTGTTTTTACTTGACATTAATTTTTCAGCCTATATAAAATAAAGATTGGGGAGATTAACTCAGAATCATGGGAAAAAGTGCAAGTGCGAGGGGGCAAAGAGCTGGATGTTCGTGTTGTTGCGCATACAGCAGTCTATCATGAACATTCCAATTCCATTCTGGTGTATGGAGGAGTCGTTGCTAGTGTTGCCAGGTGTGTCAATAAAAGTTCTAGAATTGTTCTTAACAAACACGAAAATTGACACTAATCATCTTTATTCAAAATATATATAATATTTTATAGATTTTCCAAGCTCTCGGATCGAATGTTTGCCTTTGACCTAGACTACAAGCACTGGAGCGAGATTCACTATCCTCGGGCGCATTTACGTGACACTTATGTTCCGCGTGAGCGAGCTTTCCACACCGCAACTATCATTGGTAACCATGCTAATATTTAAACATTTTTAAAGTAAGCCTCTGGTATTCTTTATCCTTTTAAGTTGACTGCAGAATGGAAGATGTGTTTATTTCTCTCCTATCTTAGTAGCATATATCTAATAAGTTCCGTGTGACTGAGCTATATTGTAAAAAAATATAGATAACCTTGACTGTGCAAGTCATGGCCGTGAATATCTAATACTCTCTAAAATACTCTTAATTAATGATATTAAAAAAACTATTTAATTAACTATTTAATTAAAACATTAAGAGATGGTTACTATTAACAAATCTAAGTCTAACTAGAACTTTAAAAAAATTAAAAAAGATTCACATGGCTTTATCATATTATTATCAATTCTTATGTAATTTTTTCAGGCAATTATTTAGTAATATTCGGTGGATATTCCCACAGACATAATCGAGAGGAAATATGTTACGATGGGCAAATGTATCTGTACCACTTAGGATGCCACTCATGGATTCCTTTAGATGTTTTGGGCAAAATTAGAAAATATTATCCTAAGAAACAAGGTGTATTTGCACATGCTGCTGCCTTAAAACCACCTTCCACTCTGCTAATAGCTGGAGGTTACCACGGCAATGTCAATGGTGAGTTAATTGTGTTTCATAATCTTAATGATCTTGTTTTTACAGACTATATCTAATGCTAGTTGCATTTACGTCATGGTCATGCAATGGCCACATTTTTTAGTTTTTTATTTCTAGTTGATCAACAACTAATTGTTTTGTAAGTAAATAACAGTGGTGTTGCTATATCTATATTGATTAGCGTAATAGAATTCTTCATCAGAGGTTGAAGTTGGCAATTCTTTATGTTTGTAAGTTAGCGCATGTAAAGTAAATCATCGGGATTTCAATTTTGTTCAGTGCCATCTAGTTTTGATTGGTGTAAACAAATTATACAAGTTCACCTATGTTATATTGAGAACGTATTTAAACTTCCTATGACATATAGTTAGTACAATTACAATTTTTGTAATAACTTTTATATACAATGTTTATATTATCGAATTATATTGAATAGAATATATTTTTATATATGTATACTATTTTTGTATTGTTATTCCTATTTAGGATTATACCATTGAATAGTTGGCATTATTATACAATTCTTGGAATCAAACAAATAAAATCGATTACAACATCAAACGATTTTTATCTCGTATAAAATTGACGTTATTGTTCTTTTTGGACGTGATTTTTGTATGTAAATTTTGTCATCATATTTTTAAATATTTCTTTTACAAATTAAATTAATTAATGTTTAAGTAGTTTAATATTTTAATTAACGTCATAGTAACGAAATTATTTGATGTACATTTTAACAGCGTGACATTAATTTTAGTGTCTAAATTTAGTTTAATTTATTTTAGATGACTAATTTTAAAATTAATTAAATAAATTATTACTTTGTTTGTTTGTGGTGTAACATAGTTTCAATTACAAATTGTGTCATGTATGGAATTTTAGCTAACGATTTGTGTTGGTCCAAAACATTATGTGCAACTTAACATCAGTTTGTGCTTTTGTTATAGAAAAATAAAATAATTCCATATATGACTTGTATACTTTGTACCTGAAGCATCCAATGACATTACGTTAGTTACCTAACCGAGTTATTTATTTATTACTAATAATTTAACTAATAACAGTACATTAGATAGAACAAGAATAAAATAGATATTGAAAAATGTTTTGTTTTATTTATTTATCTTACATATATTATTCACATGCCTGACAAACAAGATTAGAGACTATTAATTAAGATAAATATTGTTAAACATTTGAAAACAAAAGTTTTAAAGTAAATCGAAGCTCGATTTGATTTTTCAGACGTCACTTAAATTGTAATCTGAATCATAAATCTGAAAAAAGTACAGTTCCTGTGGAAACAAGGGTTATATTCACATACCTTAATAGTTCGAAGCGAAATTATATACACATATAATTGATATACTACTAACCGCAGAAAAAGGGACAGTTCCAGTGGGATATAAGGGGTTAGATCGATTGCGCTACACTCCGCACTTCTCTATTTAATTTTAAATACCCGAGGCGAAGAGCAAGCGGTATATAATAGGTATATCAGAATATTTATTCCATGTGATAAAAAAAATCCGATATCATTTTAATTACTAATTGTTAATCTAGATGGCGTTGTATATGACCGAGAAGCAATCGTGATACCGATCACCTATAATATATTCGACATTATTTTAATTTCTTATTGTAAAACTAGATGGCTCTGTTTATTACCGAGGAGCATTAGCGATGGCGACATAGGTGTTATATAGGTATCTGATTTTATTTCATTACAAATGTTAAAGATAGATGGCGCTGTTTATTTCCAAAAAGAAACAAAGGTATATTATATCCGATATTATTTCATTACAATTTTAAAACTAGATGGCGCTGTATATTATCGAGAAGCATTAGCGTTAGCGACATAGCTATTATATATCCGATATTATTTCATTACTAATCTTAAAACTAGATGGCGGTGTATACGTAAATTTGTATTTAAGTTAAACATAATATTTTTAAATTATAAAAATCTAAATTTTAATATATCGGCATTACTTTGTAGTAGAAAATATTATTTTTTCGCAGAATTATTATTAGTTAGAAGAAAAACAAAGAGGATATCATAAACAATCTATCCAAATTCATTACAGTTCAGAACAACATATTTTAAATTATAAAACAATAGTTGTAGGTTATTAAATGAGTTAAGTCAGCAGTTTTAAGGTTGCACTACAAGCAATCTAAAAACTAGAGATTAATGATTAACTATAACTGCAACAGTTTCTCACAAACCGTCTGCATAATTATTTTACATAACTTTTAGTAATCATCACAGATTGCGCTTTGGTATTTGTTACATTTATCGGCTGAAATTAATAATCAATCTCAACCTGAAATCTATGAATTATGGATAATAAATAACATCTTAAATCATACTTGTGCAATAATAATTCAAATTTCGAATCTATTTCTAATCTGTTATCAAAAACGAATTAACTAATCGAAAATAGATTTCAAATTTGAACTCTCTAGACATAAATTTGAATTTCGAATTCATTTTCAATCCGTAATCTATAGATTGAGATAGATTTTTAATTTCGATCGTTTATCTATATAAACTAAATATAAAAAAATTATGTGTCTGTTTGTAATTGCAAATTGCTTTTTAATTAATACATGTATATGACAGTATATACTTACACTAGCCAACCCGCGCGACTTAATTCGCGTGATGCTCCGCTCCTATGGATCGTAGCAAGATGTTTTATAGCCTATAGCCTTCCTCGATAAATGGACTATCCAACACAAAAATAATTTTTCAAATCAAACCAGTAGTTCCGAGAGGTTAACCGCGTTCAAACAAACAATCAAACTCTTCAGCATTATAATATTAGTATAGATTAAAAAAAATATTTTAAAATTTTTTACTGCCTGTTTGTTTCTTTCGGCTATCTCTGAAACAGCTGAATCGGAACATTCAGATAGCTGATGGTATAAGAAGTAACTCAAATAAAAATCAAATAATATAAGTTTTATTGGTGTAATAGGTACTTATTGTTTGCGGCTAGCGGAAAATGAAGTATGGCCTATAACAGCAATGACAATAATCGCTGTAGCAAATGTTAATCTAGCTTGCGGTGAAAGGTAGCCTAGCCTGACTACCTAAACAATAAACGCTTTGCAAATTTATTTATAAATGAACCATTCTATTCAAAATATATTGTAGTTATAGGAATTGAATGAAGTAGAGTAAGCCAGTTCCGAAACCAACATCAAAATTATTATCACAATTAAGTTTAATCATGATGCCAAAAATTTTCCTCGAAATTTAGGTTAGAGAATCAGTACCTTCTGTACTGATTGTCCCCCCTCAATTTAGTTTTTAGGGGTATTTTCAGGGAACTATTGTGATTTTGGGCGTTTTGGATTAACGGCATAACAATATATATTTTTTGAGAGTTGGTATCACTGCTAAGCCGCTAATATCGCTATCGGTTTCTATTAGATTATCCTAATAATAGCATAAATGTGAAAGTTTGTATGTTTGGATATTTGGCTATCTAGATTTCCATTAAATTAACTAATTTTTATCCCGAAAAAATTCAGAGTTCAACACTATGACAAGATGTCGGAAAAACATGGCATATTGCACCCGAGCGAAGCCGGGCTGAATTATATAAGTAATAAGTGTATCATAAATGTATCATGTTAAAAATGTATCATACATTATAATATGAACTGGAAGAAACCGATGGCGACATTAATTTTCATACAATATTTCGCACTAACTTAATATAAAAGACATTTCGTCACGGGTTTTTTTATTGTGATAAGGAGCAAACGAGCAGACGGTCCACCTGATGGTAAGTGGCCACCGTCACCCATGGACATCACACAAACAAGGTAGACACTTAAAGGAAGGGGGAAGGGACTAAGTGTGAGCTTAAAGTCCACCAGAACCATAACATCAAGCGGATGGGAAGGGGAAGGGTAAGTCTGGTCCATATGCTCGTCAACCAGAACATGTCAGAGACATTGGTCATACCTAGCTGGTTTTGAAGATTGAACATTTTAATTTCCTACTTATAAATATTTATATTATATTAATTAGGCTCGAATTTTTGTAATTAAGGTGGCTAATTTAAAGATGATTTATGTATTACTGATAATGTCATGACT
>JAOPUB010000003.1:2087213-2105039 GCA_027564055.1 Neptis clinioides
ACGAGTAATAACTAATGTTATGGGCTATGACTAATACTGTTGTAAATAAATAAAGATGTTGATGACGACATGTGACGGTAGGATACGATTGTTGGAATTCGCATTACTAAGCAATGTTCGCAATCGATTTGGTTCTTCGTGCACAGGTGTTGGGGGCTTTGCGTCTATAGGCGAAACGAGAGCGCATTGGTCATCGGTGACACCGGTGTCCTTGCTTTCTTTAGATTCCTCGCTCATATCTCCCATCGGAAAAGACCCCGGCCAAGTTTCGAGGTCAAAGTCGTTCATAAACTGGTGATCTCCTGGACTCACTGATGCACGATAACGTGATTCGGCTGATGAATTCTCGCCATTGGCGACGGAAGGCATAAGGGGACCACCTAGTGAGGGGTGCGAAGTTCCCGCCTCGAGCATATCAACATCGTCTCCTAACAGCACGGTGTTCGTGGACATGATAAAATTTGGCTCGCCAACGGTTGGAAAGTACCGGGACGTAGCGCTCACTCTGAAGCGAGGAGTGTCAGCAGTAAATTGCAATCTAAAGGGATCGCTAATCACCCGTTGGCCGACCCGAGTCACTACTTCTTGTAGATGATTGCTAGCGTGAACACGATCAACACTTACAACCAGATCTAAGTAACGTTTTCCAATAAGGGAGATTGTAGACGCGTTCATGCGGCTTTCTACTCCAGATAAATCACACGCTGAAAGAGTAAAGCAATATAACAAAATAGATTAAAATATTAATAATAACAAAAATAAATCATTAGATATTAAATGTAACTAAAACGCTTACACAAGATTGTGAAGTCAGAATCCAATCTGAAAACGAGCGTGGATCTGCCGTCGTTGAGGATACCGGCCGACTCGCAGCGCCGAATGACGCACATGACGGAGCCGGCCTCCTCCGTGGGCAAGCCGCGTACTGGTGCAGCGTGAATCACAGTATCCACGAAGCTGTATAAAACGTAACAAATAAGAACGTCGACATAAGTATTTATTAAGTACAAAGTACCGTTTTCTATAATGGGCATAGCCTAATAAACAAGAACCAACCAAGAGCAACATATAAAAATACTCTTGAAGAATATAGAAAACCATCCTCAACATCATCATCACCACAATCCATTGATGACCCACTGCTGAGCCGAGTCTCCTCCTTAGAATAAGGAAGGGGGTTAGGCCATAGTCCACAATGCTAGCTCAGTGCGGATTGGCAACTTCACACACATTTGAAAACTTTAGTAAACTGAAAACACCTGGGGTGTTGACTCACGACGTTTTCCTTCACCGTTAAGACAAGTGATATTTTGCTTCCCGGAATTACATAATTCCCTAGGCTCTTGTCATTGCTAAATTACCAGAGCCTTGGGAATTATGTAATTACCAGACATTTAACAACCAAATGGTTTGACATGGCAGTTTGATTCTCGTTCCATGGAAGCCAGGAAGATCGACTGTGTGGGATGATACATGTATAGACACATCTGCAGCATCTCCTATAGGGGTAACTTCTGTTATAGTGGGAGCAGCGGCCATAAGTACAGAAAATAGCATGCGGCACAAATATTGAACGGATCATCATCTTTGCGCCGTTTGGCGTTAAGGCCACGGGGTCATAGGGCAAGAGTATTTTACTCTGAACTATCCTCCTGTCTCATTCAAGTAACTGTTTATCAAAATACTGGCAGCTTGGCTACCTTGGTCAGCCAATTAGCCTGTCTATTCATAGGTGTAATGCTGTCAGTCAACATTTCGGATTGTGTTGGGATTTGTTTGATATTATATCATTTATTATTGTTCCTTATTTGAAATTTATGAAAGTATTTATTACGTTATTTTATTTTACTAGATATTGTTTTATTGACAATAAAATAAATATGCGTATTTTACTATGACAAACGGAATTTTAATTGAAGAAGAGAAAGAACACTAATTCTTAAGTTTGGTTTGAAAATTAAATATACTAACCTGTCACGATCCGTTAAAACTGGGTCTTTTATAAGCAAACGTGCATGTATGTAATGGTATTTGTCAACATCTCCTGCAGCCCAATTAATGTTCTGTAAATTCCTTAACAGTGGTTTTACTTTTGCATGATCATCAGCATGCAATAGAGAGAATATAGATTTCTTATATAACTCTGTCCTTTCCGCACGCACAAGGTCTGTTATGTTTTCTGTCACACATTCAATTTCGCCTTTCGAGTTTATTTCCATTAATATGAAACCCAGGACGCTGGTGTAGTGTTTGATTGCCTGAAATTGTCAATAATAGTAATAATAGTAGTTCAAGCCAGAAATAACTTAGACTTGAAAAGAATTTGGTTTTTTAGCAATACACCATCAATCTTATATAATGAAAGCCAATATAAAACCTTTACATGTTATTTTTAATTATTGGTTATATCCGCTTTTCTTATTAAAATTTACATATATATTCAATCAAATTAGGTTCTAGCATGGCATGGCATGGTTCATTTCATATTCTCCAAACCCTTTGATTAAACCCTCTTTAAATAATTAAAAAACCTCCGTTATAGCAATAGAAGTGTATAAATTTTTCATAAAGTCTATGTTTTGGGACATAATATTCCTAAGGTTTAATATAAACGTTTCCTCTAGGCATTTGGGAAGCCAATTAATTAAAAAAGATTTTTTATGTAAAAATAAATTTTAGGCTCATTTGATGTTATTTATCCAGCTATTTACCTCAATAAGGGTGCTCAACTCGGAGTATTGAAAACCAGTAGAATGCGGTTGAGGCTGGGTGGAGCTAACTTCACCACCTTGTACGGGCGAGAGGCATTGAGAAGCGCGAAGAGGACAGTCACCAGGACACTCTCGTCGCTTCTGCAGCACTTCCTCGATCTGCCGTGTCGCTTCACGTACGATCCCGTTCTTGTCTGGCTGCTTCACTTCAGCGAGACAAGTCCCCAAAAGCTCCTCCAATTGATTTATAACTTCGTTTTCCAGTTCGCGACGGCGTTTTTCGTTATGACACTTGCTCCTGAAATAGAAAAGAATTTTTTTATTAATACTAGTAAATACGTATTACGTAATGTATAAACTTAAAAAAAAAGTACATTATTCATGTTAAAATAAACCAAATTAGGTTAATAACCTTTTAAACTTTTTACTTTTTCAAAAGTTGGAAAGTAAATGTCAGAACAAAGACTTTTAACAACAACAACAACAAACAAGAATAAAGGAGAAAATTTAGAATATCTAATTTTTCTTAAATTACCATGCTTATTTTGTAATTAAAATATTTCTTTGATTTGTTAGCTTGTATACTGGTGTGGTTTTGAAAAATAGACATTAAAAGCACAAGGCTTTATTCCAATATTCCTCTACATTACATCAATGCCAATATTTTTTCGAAATATACATTTACATCGTGGTACCGCTGTCCAATCATTACCACAAGACTACTTAATTATCATAAACCAACCAATATTTTAATCGTTTATATATTTTATTTGATTTTGTTGAGTTCCCAAATATAACTTCGAAGTCCAAAATCCAATTGGCAAGACATTATAATAGTGATAGTAATAAAGATGTCTAATATCGATATGGGCAATCTGTTGAGCATATATATTATATAGACACGATAATATAACTTTTTACGGTGGTGAATAATTATGAGTGATTTCTTTTGCAGTTTATGTTTTTATTGTTATTTAATTTTATTTTTGCAAGTAATGTTTAATGACGTTTTCGACCAGCAAAGATAGCCCAGATTATTGATGGGCGCTATTGCACTTGTAACGATTAACATTATTCATCGTTACAAGTGTTTTGAGATCCTAATGAAAGGTCAACAACGTCTCAAATTTAAAAATCAATATCACTCCAAAATCTTTGGATTATGTATTAAAAAAGATTCCAAATTACATAATCTGCATAGAAAATTCTAATTTGGAATGTATTCTCAATTTGTAACATGCGGATTATTAAATTCATTGAAAAACATTTCCTTCTTATTATATACTAGCCGACCCGCGTGACTTCGCTGAACGCTGTTTATAGTGGTTTTACTTATTTAGTCTCTTATTAAATTATCTTTAACTTTTAATTAGTAATAATATAACGACGTCCGACTCAATAAAACATATCATACATCCTGGTTAAAGACAAACTTTATTTACTGGTATCATTATATTTCTTAATATTACATATTTCCATGTTGTTCTGATCTACTAAGGTATGAATTAAATGTCTCAATCCCACATGAACTGTACTTTTTTCCAGTTCATGTGGAATTGAAGTATCTTATGTGATATTTCAGACAACAAACTATATGTGTACTTTTTTTCTCATCTATTAATGTATGTGAATTAAATCTTTCTTTCCCACAGGAACTGTACTTATTTCCGGGATAAAAAGTAACCTATTTTCTAAGTCAGACTATAAGTTGTCGCTATACGTAATGTATACCAGTAAATTTTATGCCAAAAAATTCAATAAATAAGGTTATTGATTCTTTTCCGTCATTTATGAACCGAATTGGACATTTCTTTCTGTATTTCATAGAATATATATTTGCAGATTCCATTTCTTTTCAAAACTCGCTGTGAACATGGGATCCTGAAGAAGTATAGTGACTTCGATATACTTTACCGATTTTGCAATTTTTCTGCGTCGAAGCAAATAAAATTATGATGAAACTGTTTGACAGTAAAAGTAGGTGTTTTTCTGTGACATCGTAGCTCCCGAAAGGCTGGACCGATTTTGATGTATTTTTTATGAGTGGAAGCAGTTGAGATGATGCCATTGTTTTATAAATTTCACAGTAAAAATTGGTGTCTATCTAGGATATCATAGCTCCCGAAAGGCTAGAACGATTTTGATGCGATTTTTTGGGAGTGGAAGCAGATGAGATCATGATGCCACTGATTTACAAGTTTCACAGTGAAAATGGATGTCTACCTATGAAATTGTAGCTCCCGAAAGGCTGGACCAATATTGTCTGAGTGAATGAACCGATTCTGTATACTCGATATTGTAGGTGATCAAAATGTTTTTTACGTATAATTTATGAAGAACTGAAATTATTTTTAAGTGGCGTTAGTAGATTTCAGATAGAGAGGTGACTAGAGTGGTACTAGTAGAGATTACGGTTTAGCACGAGACCATGGTAGGTGGTCAATGGGTAACTTGGTTGCTAGGTAAGTGGATGAATAATGATGAGCGAATGATTGTACACTTGTTAAATTTTTTGTAAAAAATGTTTTAAGACACTCGAATCAGTAAGCATGCGTACTTTAAACCTTAACCTGGGCCTCTACTCTCATCTAACTTTATCAACACTGAATATAAAATATATCTAATAAGATTGTTTAATATTATATTAAATCATATATAGATTTAAACTATTTACCTAATAATCTTAGTAACATACATATTTATTCAAAAACGCATTGTTTCCTATTTATATTTTATTATATAGTAGCCGATCCCCATGACTTTGTTAACACTGATTACAGCTACCACTGTATTTAATTGGTATTTTGTTAAAATTATATTTAACTTAGGATTCAATTTTTATTTATGTCTGATTATAATGAAATTTATTATTTATTTATCCTCTTGTAAACGAAAAGAAGAATCTCGTCACTCATTCATACGCTTCGCTCGCTCATTAATAAACTCATTCAGCTCCCTACTTATCAACTTATTGAATCCCTACTTACTCTCAACCGCCCACTTACTCTCCCAATTAACCACAGACTTACTCTCTCATTCACACGACAACTCTCTCATCCTTCCTTATTTCCTTTAATTAAATGCCATTCAGCTACTACTATGTAACTTAACAGCCTTAGTTACCACAAGAATTATTCTTTATTTCGAGACGAATAGTGTGATCAATGAGATTATAAATTATGTGTTAATATTTTTTTCCGATTTATTAAGGCATGTTTATAAAACCTTTGTTTCCCACAGGAACTGTACTTTTTTCGGGATACGTAGTAACTCATGTGATAATCCAGATTACAAACTACATGTGGACAAAATTTCGTTCTGGCTCATTAGGGTATGTGAATAGCTCTATCCCAACTCTATCCCACCGGAACTATTAATTTTTCCAGGATAAAAAGTATTCTACTTTGAAAGTCAGCCAATAAGATAGATGTAAGCCAAATTTTATGCAAATCGGTTCAGCCGTTATAACGTGGTGCGCGTACAAAGATACTGACAGACACAAATTTAAAAAAATATATGGGCCATTGGTGTTATAGAGACCCTCGGCATTAAAATTTCTGAGATATCTTCCATGTAGGAACATTCGATACTTTACATTTTTATTAATATGAATACATTTAGTCAAACGAGTGGAGTAACCGACCGAGCCGTAACTTTTAGCTTAAACTTAAACACTAAACTATTCTCATTGATTTTGCCTATCGATATACCAACACTTATTATATTTTATTTATATAGTAAATCAAAAAAATTTAAATGCTATTTGGATAAAGTAGTTCATCTTTCTAGCACGTTCTTTTTTTATTTATCGATTTATTTTACGAGGCATTTATTCATGGGCAAATACTTACAAACTCCTTCAATTTTTTTTATATATCTTGTTAATAAATTCGTTACTTAGATGAACGGTAATATAAATATAAAATTACTACATTTAATTAAACTTATAAATTTATCTCAAAGTAAAATAAACAAAACGCCACAAAATTAATCTTCAATGAATCTTTTAAAATCGCTATACGTACTGTTGAGATTTATTATCAGACGACTTTTTTCTTGTCTTCTTAACCGGCGCGGTCACGCTCATCTTGCCATGCATCCCCCTCCATGTGTCTCCCAGTTGGAGGTCACAGGATTCAATTCTACAGAAGCAGCAAACAAATCAACTATTATTATATTGAGCTTTACAATCTAAATTATTTTGTTTTATATAGTAATTCAATGACTAACAAACATAAAACGTAGTAAGACCAAATGGGTTTGTTATATATAAAAACCGTGATTTCGTTCGTTCGTGTTTGCTAGCAATATAACAATAATTATTTAATGCACTTCTTCTATTATTACCTTTTAGATGCACGTACGCGAAATAATTGCCAAATTTCCATGACTATAACCGAAGCAAGACATTCGTTAAACAATAATCCGTATATCGCGGGAAAATTATTAATTTTATGCCCAAAAAATATAAAACAAGGGTATAAGGTGGAGTCTATTGCGCAAGAGTGAATTATTTTTGCGCGATTATCAAAGGTATTCAGGAAAAAATCTTCTTTTATATCTAGATAAACAAATATGAAAGTTTTTTATGGCACATTGGTCTATGAATATCACAAAAAATAATATATTATATTATTATTATAAAAACTTATTAACTATATAAAAACGGGCAATACCTTGGACTTGCGACCAAGGCGTAGGGTTAAGGCCCCTTATTATGACAAAGCCTAAGCCCAAAATAAATTTAACTTACATCAAAAAAAGATTTATTGTCTACATGTCGGTATACTTGAAATCAAAGGAAAATAACCACTCACTCATACTAAGTAACAAACGTTGTAGTAGGGAGTAAAAATTTATTTTATTCCAAAAACTTTGTGACTTCAAAAATTATATGAGCACGGTTTAAAATAGCTTGATTTTATAATTGAAGGATACGAAGGTATAAATTTGAGGGATTTGCGTTTATAAATTTGAAGCTGAGGATACTCATTTCATTTGTTACGTATTAAGTAACTCATTGTTAGTAAAACTACCAAGATTCATAAAAATCAGATCATTAGTTTTTGAACTCTGAAATGAACAAAAAGAAACTCTGAAATATGTACAAAATCGAGTACCCTTTACTAAGTTCCTCACCAAAAAAAGAAAATCTATTCGTTTGGAATATCATTTGCTTACGAGGACTCTTCTCTTTCCCGTGTTTATGGTTTACAATTTGCATCCCTTTTTTGAAACAAGATATCTCACTACCACGGAAAATATTCAAAATATCGAAAAAATAATATGGAAGAAAACAGAAATGGTATGAGTGTCAAATATAACCATTTATAAAATTCTTTACGATCAAGGAGGTCATGACTCATGCGTTCTTGTAATGCCAGTTTTTGGATCTCAATCCGTAGGGAAGACAATAATGTATTAACTCGTAATGTTAGTAACTGGGGAGGAAACTAGTGTTTATTATTATGAAACTGAGTCGAAACAGGACTACAATCACACAAGAAGTCACAACATCGCAATAAGAAGTTTGGGGTGTCGCAGTCTGCTAGAAAACTAATGGCGATAGTCTATTGGGACTCAGCAGGTATTACACAGAAGACACAACCAGAGAATACTGACCTTAAAATTTAAGGCGATTAAAAGGAGTCACCAGAGAAAAGAGATGGGTAAAATTGACAAACGGTGCCCTCTTTTCAGCGTATTTTACGCGAACTAGCAGTTACTACAGCTCCTGCAATGAATATGCATTCATTACACGCTCTTTCAACCCCCGTAATAAAAAAAAACTCTTAAAAAATGACTAAAAATCATTAAGGAACATCTATCAAGCAATAGTAATTATGTTCTCATCGGTGATACCCATACCGAATGCCAAGTACAGCATAACTTAATGCGAAAGCAGGACAGAGATATTATACGACGCCTATCAAGGAGCCCCACAAACCCACAACGCAACCTCACTGTGACGGGCGACCGCGCAACCTTGAAATAATAATGCTCGGAATAACAACGCACTAAAAGAATAACCAAAAAATCGTAATATAAAGTAATCAAAGGAAATGCTTCCATGTCACTAAAGACAATTTTAAGGAACGTGCAAAACAACAGTATTTTATTTTATATATAAAATTTAAAGTACCTAATCATCAATTATAAAAATCAAATAACATTTTAGTTAATCTGTACATTAAAGTATTTTTTTCGATAAAGAAGACAAACGGCCTAAAGGTAATCACTTCTTAAGGAGTGTCCTTGATGTGTTGTCCTGGCCTTGAAAATTGTGTAAGGAATCCTAACTCAATTTCCAAGGCAAGTAGTTGGTGGAAAAAATGATCCGGTTTCAACGTGCCCAAAACTAAAACCGGAAACAGCTGCATAAATGGAAGGGGAATGAATGAGGAAAGGGAAGGGAGAGGTGGAGTGGAAGTCTGGCGTCATAGGCACTTTGAATTCGCATGATGATGGTAGCGAGCAGGTATCCCCCCCTACCACCCAACAAGCTTGTTGCTTGTCTTTTGGATGCTTTTCAATATTATCTTTATGTTTATTTAAATTTAAGTTTTGGATGATATGGCGGTCACAATTTTTTGAACTAAATCATATGTGTAGTGTGTCGCATGAGCATTATTTAGCCCTAAGGCAGACGTTAGTACGAGGTATTATAAGTTTAACGTATGTATATCTGTGGCATCCTAGCGCCCAAAGTAATCGACCTATTTTGATGCGTTTTTTTTGTTTCTATAATTTAATAAATATGTAAAAGATCTAGTCAGACATTTTTAAATCAATTAACTAGGACAACTTTTTGTTACTGTAAATAGCAATTTGATATCCAATATAATATTGGTGTTAATTATTTAAAAAAAAACAAATAGGTAATGTAAATTTTTATTGGACAAACCAGGCAGTAAGAATAATATACCTAATCATTAGTAAAACGTCATAATGTACATATTACGTACGGTACGTAAGGAGTACAGTAAGTAATTTTTTTTATTAGATAAATTTATTTACTACCATGCACTCGTTAAACCACGTGTTAAACCAGTCTTTTTTTTTTCAAAATCCAAATTCTAATTTATAAAAACGACACTTAGTTGCATTCACTTAACTTTTGTTGTTAAATAATTATATGTTTGTAATGATATTGTTATTAAATATAAATGCGAAATTATGCACATTCTGGTTACATGGCGCAGCCACCCAGAGGAGTTAGAAATTGACTATTTCCCTTAAGATTAGTTCGCTGACAAATTAGAGGAGTATATATAGAATGTAAAGTGTATATTTGTCAAACTATCAAAAAGTATCTTGGTCTTGTTCCGTTTGAGCCATGTGTGGGCCGCCAGACTTATCCCTATATCGAAAAGGCATCCCGTTAATGCTATAGTTCTAGTGGACTGATCAGTTGCCCCTGAACTGCCATAAAAATGAAATAATCCTGTATGGAATAGTACATATGCAATGCTCCATGAAATAATTACTCATTTAATGACATTACAGATTTATTCTTGATTACACATTCCAGCTCGTGTTAGTATATCCTAAGATTTGACTGCTAAATCCTTAAATCAAGATTTACGTAGACGGGTTCTACAATGACATAATTATATAGTAAAATACCCGAGAAAAATGTTAGGGCAATCATTTATAAACTCCATTTTTGACCATGCATGCTAGATAAAAGGGGACATTACTTTACTACTAGACTTAAAGTTTAACTATATTTAGGAATATATGTAGCTTTCCATCAGCGAATGAATTTTTAAAATGGAATAACTGAGATTAGAGATTATTTCCTATATTCATAAAGGTCATTTTACGATGTTCAAATGGTCATATCTTTTTTAATTATGTAAAATAAATATTAGCGTCAATCAAAATTATGTTATCTAAAAAGGATATATTATTGAAAAAATTAGAACCTATTCTGGTCCACATGTATTAAGCCTATCATTTAAGTTTGTTTGTTGTCCATAGCCAAATTAAGTTCGGTTGAAAAAATTAAAGAACAAACACTTTTCCAATTCCATTTACCACCCCACTCTATCTATTTAAATTGTTCATAATATATGTACCTATCATTTTACACATTGGTACTTTTGGCGGGCTTAATAATAATTTTTGTACCTATTTTACAAGGACAGTACTCGTCACGCACAGTAATCATTACAGTAGAAACCAATAATAGCCATACAATAATTCAGTTTAAAAAAACTTTGACTTTTGTCAATTTGAGAGCAAAAACTTTGATTGTCACTGTAAAAGTAAATGTGCTATTTTTGACGACTTTTACACATATAAAATGCTTTGTCCTGAAAGACGAAATGACAGATGAATGACACAGCCTAAATAGCTGATCGTGTAGACCTGAAACTTGGAAGGGATATGATGTATGCATCCGACAAGAAAGAAATTTCCGAACTTCTACCCGTAATGGAATGAAAAATTCTTCATTAGTTCAGTCGATTCTTGGTCCAATCTATTTAAAATTTTGTGCAAACATTCTTCATCTTTGTAACCGGTGAAGAAAATGAAAAATAACACTCGCACTGAACCCTCTTTATTTTGCCGAGGTTGAGCATGAACTAATGTTAAACAAAATACAATTTTTCAAATACTCTAAATTTAAATTAAAATTATTCCAACGCTTGCCATTAAATAAAATTATATAAATCAAAAAATAGGTTGCGTCGCTAACAATCTTAATTTATAGAAGATTCTATTTTTTTGTAATTCTTCTCCTTACGGAATTTTAAACAAGTAGAAAATGTTGTAATAACAGCATCTGTACTAATAATATAAAGCTGAAGATTTTGTTTTTTGAACGCGCTAATCTTAGGAACTACTGGTTCGAATGGAAAATCTCTTTTTGTGTTGGATAGCCCATTTATCAAGGAAGACTATAGGCTATAAAACATCACCCTGCGACCCATGGGATCGGCTAGTGTATATATAATGTATGTATTATTACTTATTATAGAAAAGTAACCGTGCAAAACTAGTGTGAGTCGCTAGTAGACTATATATTAATCCAAAAAGTGAAGAGAACTTTCGTGGTCAGTCAGTTAGATTAGCAAAGTAAGTCGGAGGAGCGGGCGAATGCAAATATTTCTTACGAACGCTGCCTTAACGATAATAAATATAATATGATTGACTTCGATAGAAGATAGAGCTTGATAATGCCTACAAAAGACAGTTTAATCACAAAAAGAAGTTACATAAAAAATAATTTAAATCGTTAGGTCATGTGGTTGGTTAAAATTTACTTGGTCGTATCATGTTTAAACTTTTAGTTTTCATTGTATATAATTTAAATAATTAATGGTGCAATATATAATGAGACATAGTTTGACCTGGACCCGCGATCGTGTCCTCATCCATTGATTGATATTTCTATAACTAATTTCGTAGTATTCTGGATTTGCAAAACATTATCTATAACTATGTAAGTAAAAATATAGCCCATCTAATTGGCAACAGTTACTTTTACTTACCTTTCTCCAGAAGTGGCGTTAAAATCCTTGCTATAAATAAATACACAAATCAACGAAAAATCGAAAAATCTTGCAACATTTTAATAAGTTAATAGCCTGAATTCCTTCCAATGTCATCTATTACAGCTCTTCTGCTATAAGAACTATTGTCTATAATATTTTAAAATTAGAAAAACGAGTGAGCCCTTAAAATTGCAGTTCTGTGGAACCAATTACTTTGAACTCAATTAGTCGATTCTGAGAAAACAATCAAAAAGATGTGTAGGTAGATTCATCATACAAATATTATGTATGTGAAAATAACTCTGCTTCTGCGGCTTAGATAATTGTTTTAAAAATATTCGATAGCTTTTTAAACCATTATTATTACAATTTACAATTACCCTCCGTGTATGAAATAATAATGTTAATAAATACATATAAATAAAATTGAAGTGTCTGCTTCTAACATTAAAATAACCGCTTCTTACTTAGTGCATCGGGATTTATACACGATACGATACATATGCCCAAACAACATTAAAAAATTTTTTCTAAGTCTGTCTGTATCTCTGCTTATTCCGGCTAATCTCTGGAACGGCTGGACCGATTTCACTGGCTAGTTGCTGGAGAGTTATTTAGGCTACTTTATTTGAAAAAAAATAGTAGGGGAAAAATCTTTGCTCAAATCTATCTGGCAGGTGCTCATAGTAATGCGTGGTAAATTGCACCGGGGCGAAGCCGGGACAGGTAGGCCAGTTTATAATACATTTGTCAATTTATTTTTGTACGAACATTGGCAAAATTAAAGAGAATAATGCTGTGGTTATTGGTGAGACAAGAGATGGAAAATGAAAGTCTAAACCACTTGCTGCGTTGCCCTGTCGCGTGAACTAGGGGAAGCTATTAAGAAGGAAAGGTTCCAATTCTCCTAGATGTTAAATATCGAATGAATGTTAACTACCGAATTGATTGTGTCAAAACATTATCTGATTACAAATATGTGAGATTTAGATTATTATAAATAATTTGTAGGCCAAATATTTGAATTTTGCCTGAGACTAGACTAGCTTAAGATCACAATCAAGACGCTTCATCGGTTCCGGTCGTACCGCATTTATGCAAGACTCTTTTATCTCCTTTCATTCTTTTCTCCTATTCCATTAATGCAGCGATATAAACGATCTCTCGGTTTTGACTTTGAGTTCGCAACAATCTTGTCGCCATTTTTACTGGATCTTAAATAGCCACAAACAGTTAGTGATTGGTAATTAGTATTATATAAACATAATACAAAAGTTTAAGAAATCTCATTAAGATTGTCCATTTTTTGTATTTTGTTGTTAACGTTATATTTAAAAACACAATAAAATTATAACAGTTGAGTTTACCCTTATACCACTTTATTACCAAATACAAAAGATTAAGTGTTATGTACAGTGTGGTGCATACACCAAAAACAACATTTTTAAAATTTCGTCTGTCTGTTTCTTCCGGCTAATCTCTGAAACGGCTGGACCGATTTGATGTTATATTAATAATTTGGGTCAATTATATTTTTGTAAAAGTACATTACCACCCAATGAGGGTAGCACGGTCGGCTATTATTTTTTTCATATATAATAGCCAATCGGGGGAAAAAAATCTTTGCGTTTAAATTTTTCCAGGGACTGGTCGACTGTTCTAATAATAAATCTATAAACCATATTTCAAGATGAGCCATTTAATATAAAAGTTAACGTATAAAAACAAGGTATTTCTTGTTGTTGATTGTTTCAGACAAACTTACAGATGTTATAAAATACTAACCTGTTATTGACTCACAAATATTTTCATTTTCTATATTTTTGGTAATTCAAGATACACGAAGCATAGAGGTATTCAAAAGAAATCAATTTTTTCAGTCAATCAGGATTAAGACAACCGAATAACGCGAACCATGTGTATATACATATACATATTAATCACTCGCAGTAATACCTGTGCTTGTCTATTTTCATTAATTAAACCCAAATTACCTTGAGAAAGTATTAACGACTGCTACGTCTATATCATAGAAAAAGTCCGCCAGACCCTCAACCTCTGAATCGGGTGTCAACGAGGGAGGTAAAGTAGCTGTCGGTGAGGCTCCATCAGAAGAATGGCTCGCGCAATTAAAGAGTACAGGTTCCGACTGCACCATGGGTAGCATGACTAATGTTTACTCGAACTACTTACACTATCACTGGTATCAAAATGAAAGTCTTCACATATAAACTTTAAACACAAATTATATCTGCACCCAAACACACACTGCATTGCGCCACGCTTACTGCGACACTAATATAAAGATCTTTTGCCGATATAAGGAAACTATGTGATGGAAGTTTATCAATAGTCTGGTATTGAAATTTTAAGAGTTAAGTAATAAAGAACGTGCACACACTTTATTACGCAGCTAATAAAGTAATGTAATTTGCTGTCGATAACCGTGCGAAACGTTCGCTACAAAACGACGATGAAAGTCAACTGAAAGACGAGACATACATATATATACATCCTTGTCTACTTTACAAATTATCAACACAGCGGCGCTACAGCGGCAGCGCGATACGATACGACACGCATTACAACGATGGTGCGAGGCGTTCGCTGACGCGACGCTGTGGCTAAGGACTGGTTCAACTATATTGCTGCCACTGTCGCACTCACACCATGGCCATCGCCAGTGAAACTCATTCCATCTCACTCATAGCCACGACAGACGATCTGCGCCGTGACGAATCACTCCGAGGATATACAAAAGAATATTATAATTATAGGAATTTAGATAAACAAAATTACATGTTAACTAACCATCGATTAAGTGTTAATTACAATTATTAACATGGTTCGATTAAATAAACTAAATATATAACAATAAAAATTAAAGATTAGGGCATTAAAAATACATCATTAATTTCTTAAAAATAGTAGGTGATTCTAATGAATATCTCAAACTTAATAGATGTCACATTAAAAACATTTCAGAAGACGAAGTTTGAGTAGATAATATCTATAGACATGAAAGTGAAATGGAACAGTATTCGTGTCAAGTGCACAATTTAGATAACAAGGTCAACGTATTGCATAACTTATTTTAGTATTATTACTCATTCGCGACAAAATTTGTAATGTAATTAAGCCATAAAATATACAATATATATAACAATTATATAAAAATGTATATAAAGCTTAAGAATTGAATATATCAATTTCAGGGTGACATTATACTTCTTTACTAATTCAATATAATAAAATATATTAACACTAGTGTACCTTTTAATTTATTAAAATTCAGGAAACTTAAAAAAAATATATATTGGAAAAAAAAGTATATGTCCTGGATAAGGATAATAATTTGATATTTTCATTATGACATTCAATAAATAAAGTTAATTCAAGTATTACGATGAATAAAGAAGCAGAGGAAGAGCAAGCACGCGCGGCGTGTGCAGATATCGGTGCAGGCGGCCCCGCAGATCTGTGTCAGTGGGTCACGGCAATGACGTGGCACACGGCCGTGGCGAGCCGCGCACTTCATTCTAATTCCGCTTCGCCGGTGCTGTCGTCTCATCTACTCGCTATTTAAGCTCTAATATGTACATAACATAAGTACTTAAACAGATACAACTCCTAAATTTTAATGACATTGACCAAAACAAAATTCTTACTTCTAACAGAAGACTATATAGATATTTAGTAGGTATTTCATGTTTCTACATAATAGAGAAGTCCCACGCATTTACTTGATTATAGTTAATATAATTAAATAATTTAAAAAATATATAGAGTTAGCAAACTTATCAAAAGATTAATATTACATTTATGTTAGAACTATAGAAACCTATCTAACAATGACCTCTATATATACAGAGAGTTGTTACCTCCGGGGAACATCCCTAACATAATGAAATAAAATGAGTGATGAGAACTTAAGTGGTATAACATATTGTTATGGGATTAAGTGGTGCATGTATGACAACAGAAAGCAATCACTAAAGTCATTCTTCTAGTCATAGTCATTCATCTTCTAATCTCTTGAATTCTTGCTTAAATCATATTAGTGTTGCCATAGTTTTTATTTAATAAACTAGCCGAGCCTGCTTGACGCATTTTTAGATAT
The DNA here is from genome assembly GCA_027564055.1 of Neptis clinioides. Classification (NCBI taxonomy): domain Eukaryota; kingdom Metazoa; phylum Arthropoda; class Insecta; order Lepidoptera; family Nymphalidae; genus Neptis; species Neptis clinioides. The sequence continues at coordinate 2,103,548 of JAOPUB010000003.1, forward strand.
CTCTCAATCAGTATGGAGATTTGCAATTACACTGTTGTTTTTTTTTAATGTATTTATTTTGTAACTGGGGTATTATTAAATGACATTGTTTTCTTTCTGATAGATTTTTTTGTATTCGGTATCCCAACTTTTTTAAAATGTTTTATTTTACGCATTGCTTAATGAGGTACAGAGGAGTAAAAGTTATATAACAATATTTTATTTGTACTTTAATTATAATCAATAGAATATTTACAGAACCTAAACACATTACCTTCAAACATCAATCGATTTCAATATGGTCATACATAATATATATATCTTATCAAAGTTACACTAAGGATTTATTATTGAAATACAAAACATACGTAGTAAACGTAGTAATTAAAAGGACGTTCCTCTGAAATTTCTATATACCGTGTCGTTGGATGTTTCTAATTCATTTACAAATGGCGTTCACGTCATCAACTTTCATAGTGTTAGAACTATCGCCATAAATGCGCTACATACCTGAATCTAATTCATTTATAAATGTCGCTACAGCACAGTAGCTTCTATATTGTAAAAATTTTGGGGTCAATAAAAGTTTTGATGGGGTCACAAGAGTGGCAGCAGGAGCTCTCAATAAATGGGAATAACATTCTGATACCTTCTTGACATTAAGAAAATCTTTTTATATTTTTTAGAAGATTTGCGGGGGGATCATGTCCCCTGTAACCCAGCTCCTTTCTTCGATCCGCGCCAGTCGACATTATAATTTTGATATTTAAGGTCAAAGAAAATTTGTTTCATCGTCAAAAATGGCGCCAAAGCACATTCTTTTATATAATGTCCAACGTCTAATAAAACATATCATTAAAATTGGATTTAACTACTATTAACTTTCCACTAGATAGCGCTGCTGTATATAAACTATCATACCGTTCAATTGAAAGCTATAAAAATTGATATAAATTGACGTTTGATAGCAGAGACACATTTAGAGCTATTCGCTTTATTCTAACTTTATTTGCCATTGGATGGCGATGCAACACATAAACTCTAGCGCTCAAGCCATCACCATAAAAATTGTATAAATTGAGTTTTATGTAATAAATTTATTTATAGAGATATAAGAGTACAGGAAAAAGTTCTCGTTATCCTTTATAGTAGATCTTGTCACCGTGGTGACATTGACATACAAATACAAACTTCTATATATTTCAAACGGTTGATATAAAATAATATTAATCTTTATTTTAGCGTAATAAATATTCTGAAAAACGAATACATATTAAAGAGGCTACGTGGTGAAGATTACTTAATAGAGTCGTGACGCATGATTATATTATAATATACCAATATCGCCATTCAATGGCGTTGCAACACAAAAAAAAAATAAATAAAAATTGATCGCCAGTTAAATTGATATCTAAAGACATTAATGTTTTTATTGTTTTATTATTTAACACTTTATTGTACACCACATACAGGAACACAATAACAATAAACAATAAAAACAATGGCAAACAAA
>JAOPUB010000003.1:2184901-2197190 GCA_027564055.1 Neptis clinioides
ATACGTGTAGTATTATACATATAAACCTTCCTTAAGAATCACTCTATCTAATAAAAAAAACCGCATCAAAATCCGTTCCGTAGTTTTCAAGATTTAAGCGCACATAGGGATATAGGGACAGAAAAAGCGACTTTATTTTATACTATGTAGTGATTACAACAAAAAAGCGTCAAAAATGGAAGCGTCAATAGCTCAGTGGTTCAGGTTTTCCAAATTCCAATCAAGCATTTCAGCTTACTAGGAGGGGAGGACAAGAATTACTGTACTACTGTAACAGTTATCCAAACTGGCAGTATTTAAAAAAAACATTGGTATTACTACACACCATGTCCTCCACTGTGGTAATGAAAAAAATAATTATTATTAGGAATATAATAGATTCATTAAAGCATTAAGTATATTCAGCAGCTTTTTTTAACCTCCATCTACCTGATGGTAGGTTTCTTTCTAGATGGCAAACTTTCCCTGAAATATAAAATTGTAATTTATCAAATTATCACTCTCAGGGTTTGAAGAAAAAAGTCACAATTTGCTATAATCATGTAACCTGAAAATTAAGAAATTTTCTGATCAACTAAAAACTGATTTCGATAAAGTAGCAAACTTCATAAAATTGTTATGTCTAGCGCCGCCACTGATACCTATATTTGACTTTATTAAAATACTAGTCGACCCACCCCGGCTTTTACTTTAGGTGCTTAACATCTATAAATAAACTTTTTATATGTTATTAAAATGCGTATTAACTCGAAATATATTCTTGTATTATGTAAGGTCGTAAAGATATGTTTCTAATTAGTGTTGTAACTTTATTCAGTTTCTGTTACGTATACTGGGGAAAATCCGATTGTTTCTTTACCTATAGTATAGAGAAACAATTTCTGCTTCTGCTTACAAACTACCCGTCGCACCCTCACTTCGCTGAGGTGTATCATATTTATTTTAGAGTCCTGTTTAAATCCTGTTTAAAAAATTAGCAAGAATGACAGACAGATTGACAAAAATTAAAAAAAATATTGTTCTGGTATATGTAGTATGTACTGTGTATACATCTAATTGCACTTAGTAAAACCGGCTGGTTTAACATTACAAACAGACACTGTGATTTTATTAATTTGTTTGGTTTTAATTATTACGGATTATTTACGGCCGAAATAGATAATCAATCTCAATCTATGGATTATGGATTGATTCTAAATTCAAAGTTATGTCTTGACAATTCAAAGTAGAAATCTATTTTCAATTTGATAATCAAAGATTTTGGATTGCAGGAAAATTTTAATTTGGATTCTATTTTTCTAGCCAAAATTAAGAGATTTTGGATTGAGATTGTTTATTAATTTCGGCCGTTAGACAGCAAGACATATGTGTTTCTAATACTTCATTTAATGGGATTGACTATTCGTTTGGTGAGACAGTTTTATTAGGTATATTTAAACTTATGTTGCAACATTCTTAATTCTTCAAGTGTTCAGTTTGTGTTAAAATTTTGTTTAAGCACCTGATTCTATTTCCGCTACAGTAAAGTTACTTTCGTAGCATCACTATTTCTAATTACCTAAACGCGCAACACATAATTATGGAGTAATTTTTAATCTATTTTATTGTTGTTTAATGAAACTGATTTAAAAGTTGTTATAACTAATATCGGATGGCGGCTAACTGACGATCAACCCGATTGAGCAGGACAATTGCCCTTAATGAAAGTAATTAACACGACGCGATCGGTCGACGTCGATAAGCTCGCCAATGCGCCCGTGCTGCGCCTGCGCAACCGGACCTGACACCACAATGTATACCTAAATCAATCTACAAACAAATATTAGTTACTTTTAATAAATGTGTGTTCCATTCGTTTCATTCATTCGTTCATTTATTCTTCAAGAAAATAATCAGTTTTTGTAGAACCTATCTAATGCGTTTAGTCCCAGTTGCAATGACCCTTTGACAATATATAATATTATAGATACTTACGTACTTTAATAACCATTTTGTGGGAAAATATGAATCTTTATAAATAACGACATAACTTTAAAAGGTACATGCAAGTCCTGACACTCCTTTATTTTGTTAAACTTTTCAATATCTAGTGCAAGTATAGATCAAGGTTATGGTTATACGTTTATCTTTATGGGTACAGTAAATCAAGAACAAATTTATCGATAAAATGGTATAAAGCTAATAGTGAGACTTGTCGGCTTGTTTATTTAAGATATTTCACAGATTCTTATGTAAATGTACATACCTAAATAAATATCACCTACTTATCTCAGCCGAATTATCCAAGGTTATCTATAGCCATATCATACGAACACCTAATAAAATTGTCCATATTTTAGTTTAGATATAATCATGTAGAATCAATAAAAGTATTGCAGCATTACAATTATTATGGTTCATAAGAATTATTTAATTAATCAGTTGGTACACGTGACCTTTGCACATTAGCATTTTTAAAGCAAAAGTCACGTGTGCTGATGAGTAAATATTTTGGCCTAACATGATATAATATTTAATAATGTTGAAATGAAAATAAATTAATGTCATAATGATGACGCTCTCGAATTTCAAATAGATTATTCGAGCATTATTGCTCGAAGAATGAATGAACAATTAACATCACACTTCGATATCATTGATTCGAAAAGTAATAATATCTTGGGATTTATTTTAATTTTATCAGCAGTTGCCTTCACATTTGGATTAATACTAAAAGATGATGAAATTGTAATATTTAAATAAACCTTTGGAATTTGTGCACCTTCGCTATGACGGGATATGGTTAATATCATAATGAATCGTTAAAAAAACTATACCATGCGCGATCAATACACATAAAAGAATTCTTTGAGCAGCAATGAATGGGGCCCGGACTTCGGGCATCATTCTTATGCGAGCATGCCAAACGTTTTGATTGTGTATGTGTAGTTGTGTACTTAATGAAAAAGCGAGCTTACTCTCAGGTGCACAGGCACAGGTGTTAAGGCGCCGAGGCCGTGAGATTACAGAGGCAGGTATAAATGCGCAAAATCTCCATCCTTCCAAATTCTTTTCCACGTTAAACTCGCGACGTCAATTAAAAAAATTAAAAATATTAAATTTTTAATTTTTTTACTTAAACAATCACTTTCTTAAATTGGTCCTTATACATTCTCCGAAGTTACTTCAACGAGAAAATAGTGATGAAGAAAATTTTTAGCCAAAAACTAAAGAGATTTTATTAAATTGTACGTTTATTTGCTAATAATTATTATCAAGATAAAATAAATAAATCTATTTTTTTTACATACATGTTTAGAAAATTTTAACCGTTACAAGGAATGCGCTAGTTTTCTTCAAATATTTATCTTTCATGTTTTAAGTTTGCCCATAACAGGTAATAGTGATGTAATCATAAATAAAATTAATATATAAAAATATTAACAGTTACAAAGAATTATGTGTGACTGATTTTTTATAATTGAAGTAAATATTCTTTGTTAACCATTATTCGAGGAAGCGTATGCGAGATTTAGTGCGTTCTTGATTTTATTCACATTCCACACTGTTGTACAATACATCGTGTGGTACAATTCAAAATTCCATTAAGATTTTTGAATGCAAAAGAAAGAACGTTTTGAAAAAAAATCACCGCCGCCTCGAACAGGTTATTATTCAAGCCCTACAGTTCAGTTGTGTTTCTAGTTAATCGTGACAAACTGCGATGCTTGTTTACTTGCTCTACACATCCTTTAAAATCTTTTTCTTCAGAGTATGTTTGTGTATGACGATATGATAGCATTTTGCTTAATGTAACTAATATTAGAATAATATTTTAAGGCCTAATTTGACAAGTTATTTCATAGAGCGAACATTTTCCGTAGTAAGTAGTAGTAGAAGTAGATGTGTAATGGAGTAACGCAGTTTTAGTGTCAGGTTTCTTTAATCATTTGAGTCATTAGCTTGAGTTTATTTAAATGTTGTAGATGAGTGGCCAAGCCGTGAAGCTGAGAGTTGTAATTACTTTTTAAGTAGCTCTTTAAACCTGCATTTAAACCACCAGCCTAGGCGCTGCTCAGTTATGGCAGCTGTGGGTTAAGATTACATTACAACGACGTTGACATTCTCGATCGCTAATTTCACGATTATATCCCTAATATTCAATATTAAACCATTATATAGTCTCATATATTCTTTGAAAAATTATTATAATTATTTCAATACCTAGTTCTATTTGTTATGCTTATGATTGATTTTATTACGATACTGCTTCGAACTACACTTAAGAGGTCATAGGCCTGATGAACCCAAAATACATAATATGTACTTATTTGCATCACGTGTGGTAGATATGCACGATCAGCAGCGTCTTCATTATTGCTGATTAACTAATTATCAGTTTATGAGAAGCTAGCACGTTTTTAAAAGCGTGTACCCCATTATCTGACTTATTTTATGGCTTATAATAGTTTATTATTTCTTAATTTAATCGTAATTTAAAATTTAAAGTTTCGCTTAAGTCAATTTAGTATTTTGTACTAACTCATTAGGAAGCTAAGCAGCACCTAAAGTAAGATAAAAAATATAGAAATAAGAACTACTCAACAATATTAAGCTATTTTAAGCAAAACTTTATACCCAATTAGGAACATTAATTCGATAATAATAAAGTCTTAATAAAAATCTACAATAAAAGTGTACGTCCTATCTATAGATTAATACCATAAGTTTCTATATAATAGATATATTTAGATAATTTATCTGCCAGTAAGTGATATTCGAGGTCGATTATGATCACAGATGTATTAAAATGTAAGTTAATTTGATAGCGCACGTCCGAAGAGCGAGCGATGGACGTGCGGATGCTCCGAAGCAAGATAAGCCTCAACCTGTCTTTCCTTATTTATCCAAGTTTTGTCAACAGTTCCTACGCAAATATAATGATAGCAAATTGATAAATATAGGTTGTAAAATGACCACAACGTATTTTCAAAAATATCAACCACTTTGATTCATTTAATTAACTACATGAGTTAGTTTATATAATCGACATGAATATTTTTAAAATACTTATTTTTTACTGCTTCGCCTAAAAATTATACTTTATTTTAGAACGAAGTAATCATTTTATTTTACATCAATATTTGAACACGCACTAAAGTGACATTAAGTTTAAAAAAAATCATAGAATTTTTTTAAGTATATTATGGTCACTATGATTTATATTTGACTAATCGACTTGCCCTCGCTTCTAATAAAATAAAATCTTATTTTAAATACCCTAAGCGATTTCATCAATCAGTCAAATCAATCCATATACTTAAAATATGGCAACATATTTATATGACGCGGGAATATTGTTGCTTCTGAATTTTATAAATCGGTGCAGTATCGATAATATGGTGATGACTTATTGATCTCAAATATGCCAACACTACATCACCTATATAAAGCAGCAATAGTGTATATTCCTATCAGTGATAGGATTCATAAAATTTGTGCAGAAAGAACAAAAAAGCAATATTTTATTATTTACATAGTATCGCAACAGTACCAAATACCATCAAAATCGGTTAAGTGGTTTTAGCATGATTGAGTAACAAAAAGACAGACATAGTTACATTCCCATTTATAATATAAAAAGTACAATTATTAAAAGTAAGAAATTTTGATATTAAATATTTAAGGTAATAAATTTCGATATGAAAGTAATCTATGAAAGTAAATCTGCCACATTTAAGAGAATATGAAAGTAATCTGCCACAGATTACCTACTACATAGGATGTACTTGAAATTGATTTGAATCGATTTCGATAGAATATCGACATATTTTTTAAATTCATGCACATGTACAGGCCGACAGATTTCACATAAAATGTATTAAATAATCTGTGAGAAATTGTACTATATACATTTCCTAAATAGGCTTGTGAAAATGATAATTTTAAGGAAAATTCTAGGTTTCAGTCATTAGGCAAAAAATATAGTATTAATTTATATACAAAATGATTTATGACTTAATGTAAGAAATACATATGTATATATAAGATAAAAAAATTAAATTGCGAAGGTCGCGATAAGTGTGTCGATGGCGCGGCACTTCCGGCCGCGTGGTCGGCACGTGCGGGGGCGCAGGATGCACAAACACACACATGGGTTCTATCACCCCTCTCATATCGCACAATAACCCAGCTAGCAACTGTACCTAATTAATTTTTAAAATGAATCTGATCTTCTGCTCTTACTTTTCTTTAGTACTTATAATAATTAATCATACCAATGCTGGCGGTTTAGTAGGTACGAATCAAATCTAGTTATTCCCCCGTGGCAGGTATTCATGAACATCAGGCTCGCACGCAAAATTTTCTATCTAAAATCTAACAATATAGGAATAAAATACCAACATATGCGGAACTAAATTTGTTACGGTAATATAGTTATTTAACATTTAAAAAAGGTTATATTTAAAAACAAAAAATGCTTTTACAATAGAAATAGTTACGTAGCCTGTTTAGTTTCTTAATAATTTTAAGTATTTGCATAGGTAATTTGTATGATTAGTGACTAAAGAATAAATAATTTTAAAAACAATTTACAACTACAAGTGAAAACAGTTACGAAAGCGCAACTTAAGAAGGAATAATTCTTTTCCGATGTGATAAATGACGACATTCATAAAGGTAAAGAATATAAAATTAATTCGTGAATTCCTTAAATTATTGGCACAAAAAAGGGAAAATTTAAGACGTGCCAAGTCAGACAATGCGAAGTGGTGTTAATCTTGCCGCGATCAATAAACTCTCTGATTACACATTCATGTAATACCTCGTATGTTACAAAGATGTCCGCTGTTACGCGTAGATGGTAACATGCTTATACAGAATGAATTTTGCCGTGGATGACCAAATTTGGAACTATATAACGTAAAATAAAAAATTAATAACTGCATTATGTTGTTTTGACAAACTAATTTTACAATGAAGAATTTACACCATATATTTAGAAAGTAAATGTGCGATTCTTGACAGTGACCCGTTTATTCATCTGTAAATGTTATATAATATGTACTATTAAAACATAATAACTTAAATAATATGGTAACTTTAATAAGTAATAGCGTTATGTTCCTTCCGTACCTCTTTTCTTTGCAAAATATATTCGACCTGCACCTGGTGAAATCGGACATCTTAAGACCTTAAGGACCTTAAATGCCTCCTCTAGTGCTCGTACTGCAAAACCAAAACAAAAGCTTCATATAAATAAAGTATATAAATAAATAAAAAATCTTAATATAAATAAATAGCCGTTCTAAACTATTAAGGGACGAAATTAAGCAATCTACTTCACATTCACATGAAAAATAAAAATATAAATTGTTTGTAATTGGAAAGGTTTAATTTTTTAATAATATGAAGTTTGACTAACATTATGTAACTAATTAGGGAATATTCACAAGAAATTAAATAAATCCAGTGTTGATGTCGATCAGAGAAAGAATTAAAGTCAGTAGTTTTATTAGTAATAACTAGGCACTTATAAAATATTTTTAACGAAAAATTAAACCGATTCTCAACTCTAGAAAACGCACTAAAAAGTAACAAATAAACACAATAAAATAATTTAGGCGGTGTCAGCCATGGGGAACACTCTTGTAGTGACATTAGTATATCTACCTGTATATATCACAGAAATGTGTAATGAAATATTACAGTACGTTGTTCAATCCACGAAGCAAGTTTCGTATTGGATTGAACGTTTTTAATTTTCTTTACCTTTGTAAATCTGTTCCTGGCACTGACTTCTAAATTATTTTAGTGCGTTATTTGTTACTTTTTGTTAAATTTTTTATTAAAAATGTTTTATAAGACATACCTACTATTAATTTATTACAGTTGAATTATAAAATATTTTATTAATAATAATTGTGTCAACAACCAATGTTGATTTTTATGTTTACTTTTCGTCTTACGCCAAACTGAACAAAATATAAATTGATACTAGAGAGCAATAAAACTAACGATATTCGCTGTAGACGAAGCATATGGGTCAGCAGACGAATAAAAGGCAGAGACTGCGTTAACCTAAAAAAAATATGCCAGCTGACCGTTTCCTATACATTGGCATTATTAACAGTTAACGGGGGCCGAACTAGGTGACACGAATTTAATTACTGCATCTGTTAGAAATAGACGCTTTAGCCGATGGCTAGGAGCGTCATCTGTGGTACCTGCTCTCTGCTCCGTTCGTTTGCTAACTTAATTATTGACTATATATTTATTGTATAAAATCCATGAAAATACTATCATGCCTTATATACGTGCTTGATGTTTGATTTTCAACCAAATTCCAAAAAAAAGAGGTTATTAATTCGTCTGTATTTTTTTTTAAAAGTTTGTTACTTCAGAATTTCGTCGCTTATGTACCAAATTGAAAATTTCATTTGCATATGATAGGATATAGTTACAGATTGGTTCCCATTATTCCAAAACTTATTTCTTATGATGGGATCCTGGAGGAATCAAGAGAACTCCTCAAATATTACATGAAAACGTATAGTGATTTTGATATTTTCAGAAGGGTTTCAAGCATATGCATTCAGAATTTATCACTTGGTGAAGTGGAAGTGACTAGGAAGACCACAAATAGCCATATTATGCTAAAGATAATTAAATGACTACTATCATGTGGATGTTAACCATAGATATTTAGAACTTCCGACTTCATTCACCATTAGTTGATGAAGACACCGGAAGACACAATATAGATACTGGAACTCAGGCTACAACGTAGAATCGTCGTGTTTGGGTTTAATGCAATTGTCTTAAAGTATACTTTGGCTATAAGTCATTCTTTCAATGGTAATAATTATCTGTCTGTTTATTGCATAACTCTCGAATAAATTTACTAATTTTGACGCGGATTTTTGTAATGCCACTGTTTTATAAGATTCACAGTGAAAATGTGTGCCTGTCTGTAACATCGCAGCATTCGAAAGGCTGAACAGGTTTTGATGCGAGTTAAGGTTGGAAATTAGGAAATAATTAATGTAAACAACAAACGAATGGTCCCTATTCGTAAATATTGTGTTTGTTTCACATTTATCATAATCACTAAAAAGTAAAAAATAAAATATATTTGACAAAAAATTGAACCGACTTCCAACTCTAGAAAATGCACTAAAAAGTATAAAATAACCACACTAAAATAATTTAGAAGTCGTTGCCAGCAATAGATGTACATGGGTGTAGAAAATTAAAAATGTTTAATCCCACATGATAATCGCGTCGTGGATTGAACCAACTGCGGTGTAATATCTCGTTACACATTTCTTCAATAAATATAGGTAAGTATTCTAACTCACTATACAAGTATTCCGCCTGGTTTGCACCAACTTCTAAATTATTTTAATTTAATTTACTTTTTAGTGCATTTTCTAGAGTTGGAAGTCGGTTTAAAATTTTTTGTTTAAAAATATTTTTAAACAAGTACCAAGGTACAACTCGTCGGCAGTGACCGAGGTACAACATAGCTCTCTTGTAACTTTAAATTCTTGTATCTTAAAAACGATGATTTCAAATATTTCGTTATATCGATATATCTCGTAAGTTCGTTATTTTTTTAACTAGTGTTTAAACAAAGAACCGATCGCATATAAAACCCAAGTGACTATAATAAGTGACGGGTAAAAACTTTTCGATTCAACAACACTAGAAAACCGCCTTAATGGCTTAATATTGTTTGCACGCGAATATTTAAACAGAACTAGTGGCCTAGGTAAAAATCGCTTATACCATTACACAATATACAACACTTTTAAGGAAATAGAATCTTTATATCTTAAATCTTGTATTTTTCTGTGAACCTTAATTATGCGTTGAGTAGTAAATTGTAGCCTTGTTAAGGCGGGGCGGGTCGTTAGTGAATAAAAAGTATCTAAATTTCCTGTAAACTTATATCGCTCTTTAAATTATGTAAATTTTTATAAAAATTGAAATATTCGTCTAATACATCCTTCCTTTGCAAGTTTAAAATACGATTTTGCAGTAAATAATATATTTTATAATATTAAAATAGCAACACCGTAGTTTCTTTTATTTTATATAAATTATAACAACTACAAGTAACGTACAGTATATAATTTCTGTCGCGATAGATTTGTCTCACTTGTCAAACGGAGCTCACGTACTCACCTTATACCGTGATGCTGGCCATAGAGATGAAAAGTAATTATACATAGCAATGTTTAATTACTGTTTAGCAGCTATCTAACTATGGATAATTCGTTTTCATAAATATAAGAAAATACCTATATATGCACATACACGAAAATAAAAAGGATGTTGCTCTGTAATATTCGTATTGAATTAAAGCCTCTATGCATAAGCATGTGAATGAAGTTAATAAGTCTTTATTTGGATGCGTGTTCACGAATCACCGCGACGATCTCACGACCAGTCTGCGTTTGACAAACACGTCGCTCCGCTCACTATGGCTGCCTACTGATTTTCGATGACACATCTCACCTCTTCATCGCTCATTTCAACGGGTGACCATGTTATAAATGATAATCTTACTTGGAATGTTATCGTTTATTATTCACAATAGCTTACTAACTTCCTTTAAATGTAGACCCTGAAACGTTTTCTCCTATAGAAGGTATAATGGAATAACCTTAATCCTCTAAGTGCATGTAAGTGGTAGGTAACCATTTAAAGTAGTAAGACTATTCGTTTCATTTTAATGAACTACCTGCCTACCAATTATCTTAATTCTGTTGAGTAACAGTGTTTAATTACAGAAACACTCTTAAAAATTTAATATTGAAGACTGAAAAGAATTTCTAATTAGTTTGATTTAATAATAACTTATAAGTTCTTCTCCAATAATTCAACTGTATCGACATCGACAGTTTGAGGAGTGATTTTAAGAAGACTAAATATTAAGTATAATTATAAAAACACTTTATTCATTAGAATAACAACATATAATAACAAAGTAAAGAGGATCTTAATTAAGCAAAGGTATTATCCGGCTTCCCATCGGAGGTGCATGTAATTATTATTTTTCCTACATTATAATGGTGATAGAGTTGGTAATTATATTTGAATAGTTGACACGAAACCATGTAAAGATGTATATACATTTTTAAAATTTATTAAAATAAAAAAGCGAGGACATTGCTATATCATGTAGCGTTTTACTGAGATCATGAAGAGACATATCAGCCAGAAGTACATTTTGAAAACAACACCTGCTCGTTGTGCTGCCTACAATGAGCTTTATTCAAACGCTAAACAAAAAATTGATATCGTTAGACAGCAGTGTTATATTAAAACTCGATAAGCGAACAATGCTTACATCAATATCTCTTCCCACTTTCTTTTAGAGCAAGACAAGAAAGTTCCTTCTTAAGAAGATGCTGACAAGGTAAGCCGAGACAAAGACGATCGGCGGTTGCGTATCAGTGTCCATGTATCGCGGAAGTTATGGACATTCCCATTAATACTTTTATTTTTTTTAATCGACAACATTTCATTTTTTATTATATTATATGAAACTAGAAGAAAAATGAATGTACACGTATTTTTCATTTTTTCAAAATATGAGCCCGGTAATGGTTACAATCAATTTTGAAATATGATTTATTCTAAAAAGACGTAAACGCCAAATGACGTCACATATACGATTGAATAGTAAAAGCAAATACTGCAAAGGCATTATCTTGTTACGCCGTATATGTGACGTCATCACAAACGGTATTTCTGTTTGAAGTGCTTAATGTTTTTGAAATGTTGTCAGTTGTCCAAAAATCGTGATGATAACCAGATTGGCCAATCTAAATAACAGTAGTTGAGACAAAGGAGAGCGATGGTTATCACGCGACGCGACGCGCCGCCATTGTTGTTTATTTCCCATCAACTGGTACACTCAAACTCCAGCTGCCTGTGGCTTGCGAACCAGGTCCGGGGTTAACAAAATAATGTTGATATTTGAAAATAATCTGCAAGCTTTATCACGTGACTTCATTATTCAGTGTTGCCAACTTACCTCATAAAACTACCCTATTATAGTTTCTAAGAAATAAAATTTTAATTATTTTATTTTGACAATGTTGATTGTATGAAATCAGTTGTCATAATGATGGAATACCCTCATTTTCTGGATAGTATACTAGTCGACCCGCCCCGGCTTCGCCCGGGTTCCATTCCCCACGTATAATCTTTAGATAATAAAAAAAAAACATTTAATTATCAATATATTGTTGCAAAATAACAATATATGGTATCCCACGGGAACTCAATTTTTTTC
>JAOPUB010000003.1:2244912-2255539 GCA_027564055.1 Neptis clinioides
GGCGCCGGGCACTGCCCGTCGGCCACGGTTGAGCGTGCGGGCGCGAGCGGTTAGCAGTTGGCAGCACGCGCCATGAACAAGACAGGTGGACGTCACGCGTCGTTACATTACACGTATGACCTATCTCTTGTATTAGAAATTATTGCAAAGCCTTATTCCATTTATATTACAAATTACTTTACATTCTATTTGGCTTAGCGTTTGACATTAGATAAAAAATTGGCTTGAGTGCGAGATTAAAATTTAATAGATAATAGTTTTTAAATAACTACTTTTTGTAAGTATTACAATTTTTTTATACCATCGCTAAATCAGGTTTAAACCGTAGTTTATAGATGAACCCGGTTTTGTAATTGATTGTAAATTGATTCAGATATTACATTTATTTAATCTTTAAGGGATATGTAAATTTTTTGATGTTTGAGTTAATCTAATCTTAGGTTACTACAAATTGTCGAAGTCCATAAAGACAAGGAAACATGTTCGAATTCGTAAGTAATTATAAAAGATAAATTTGCCTGTAAGAGACCGTTCAAGTATGACGTAAGAATTATAGGAGGTGGGGGGAGTCTCTGCTTTGCTAATTCTTAATGACAGCGTACATGGTATTGACGTCAGCGATAAAAAGTAAGCACGCACATCGGGACTAGAAAATCCCTGTATAAAATGAGTTGGGAATATATAATTATTAAAAAAAAAACTGAAATAATTATAAACAACTACAAAAATAAATGTACACTATTTTATTAATTTTTATTGCGAGATTATTAAGAGTCTGGAGACTATACTTAAGATACAATATATAATTATATTTAAAATATATATAACAATACAATAATAATAATAACATGCAATTTAGACGGAACCGAGCAGTAGCTGTAGGTTGAGATCCATGAGCAGGTTTGAAGAGCTCTTTTATAATATATTACTCACCCCTCCACCACTAAATCTCTCAACCTAAGTACATAACGTAGATTTACGCGGACCTCTAGGAGGATGACATTTAACTACCACCACCAATATAACATTAATTCAATGAAACTTACTACGCACAAACATCAGAGGGACTGACTCTAATCTATCCCACCATATGTAGTATGTGTGTATATTGTCTACTCAGTACACTTGAAATAATATTAAAAAAACGAATCCACGAATACAAATTTATAAACGATGTTGCTAATACGAAATATCTATTAGATACCACTGACGGATCACACAAATCACTCCGAATTGAGCTTTTATTTTACACGTGTTGGGTACATGGTAAAATAAAATGAATTACCCACGAACACATAGTTATAACCGATACACTTATGTTATTTCAATCGAAATTAATAATCAAACTTAATTTAAACGCTTTTTCACCCTAACTTAAATGCTTTTATGAAAGAGCTTTTAAATCTGGAAGACTTGGTACAGTCGTTTTCCAACTTCTAGCAGCGTAAATATAAAGCCATTGAACGGGACTTCATCTTTGCGTCGTTTGACGTTGAAACTATCGAGCCATGGGGCAGGGAGTCTCGAGTTTTTTACTGTGATCCATCCTCCCTACCTCTTTGCAGTGGAATCGATTTTTTTTTAATATATTTAATATTTCAAAATTTGTTTTATTTTTTTATTATTATTATTCATTGTCATTATATTAGCTTTAGTTTTTTCCTTTATAACAATTTAAACTAAAAAAAGACTATATATAAACATAAAAATAAAAAAAATATCGAGAGACAAAAAGCTGAAGCTTTAGTGTCTCTGAGAATATTTGGTGCATTTTTAATGGAAGATTTGATCCTCAGCTAAAACCTCTAAGATGTGTGATAAATTTTGAAAAAAATAATAATAATTCGAAGGTAAAATCATCTGCAAAGAGGATTAGGATACGTTTATATTGTTTTGAATCGTTACGAAGTTTTAATATTGAATCGACACTTTTTGTACTTAAAAAGAAGGCGCCATTTTAGGTAATTATTTAAGAAAAATTAAATCAGATATTATAACAGATTAAGTTTAAAGTAGGATCACGATTTATAACAGTCAAATATACATACAGATTGAAGAGAACAAAATAGCTTCTAAATAAAGTGGCAATATTGTGGCTGTACTACTAACTACTAAATACGCTGAGTATTTGGTCATTTTTACTTCTGGGTCAAGTATTCCATAATATTGAGCACATGACAAATTTACATGCCTTAGGATTTTACTTATAAACTACATAATCTTTAATTAATATTAAATCAGGTCATTCCCAGATAAATTCTCCATCATATAGTAAAAGAAATATCTTAAAATGTCTTTGAATTCTTAAATTAAACCAAAAAAAGGGGATCAAGTATATCTCCTTTCCTATATTTTTAAATACAATATATAAAATTATAGATAAGTTAATAAAATACATCTAGTGAATATTTCTTTGCAAGCGCCTTGATATCAATTAGGCCAATCAATTTACGGCAAGCACACGGCTCCCGGCGCAGCCCGCGCCTCGCCGCGCCATCGCCCACAATCGCGCGTCCTCGCCCTCGAGACTGCGAGTGCTTCGACCTCACGCACTCGCAATTTACAGCTTTATCACCCGTTATTATTCTTAATAACATACTGCACTGCGACAACACATTAACCTCATCAAAATTCGCAATCCTTTTATTGTAATTATGATGGCATTTTGCAAGGGAAAATCGAACATTCGATAAATTATTTTAAAACGTTGCTTTACCGAATTCTTCGTGATATTTTATCGTGATGCTCGGAACATGAGTATAAATCATTATGTACGGAAAAATCTTTAGTACATCTTCAATCTTTAGATTACGATCTCGGTCATATGTAAAGATTTTGAGTTCCTCAATTCAAAAAGCTGTTTAAAACTCATTACATCACCGTTATGAGTCGATAAGAGCGTGAAATTTTGGTAATTGGTAATATTGTGGAAGGTACCTACAGGCATTTAATTTTATATGGTCGAATAAGAATAAATATTTTTTCATCTCTTATACTACATGTATTATTCGCGAAGATGTGTGGTATAAAAGTACTGAATAAAACTAAAAAATGTTAATGGACGTCCTTTACCCATCACGTAAGATACATCACACTGAGATTGATAGACGGGTATCATAAATACCACTACATTGTCGTATACGAGTACCTACGTACTGGTAGTTTGAGTGAATAGCATCCGTGTGTCAGTGTCCATTACAATGTAATCAATCATCGCTTACGTTCAGGTTTCCATCTCCGTTTGCGTCGTTTTTGACCGAGCGAGGCTTTCGACACGGGCACAATCAATATAGCAGATAATATGATAAGATCCGATGGAGCGACGATCCACCACCTATAATCTAGGGGGCCTATACAACTAACGAACTAAATTAGTATAATAGTAAAAAACATTTATAACTGGCATCTCCGCAAGAACTGAGTGAGAAAATTCACTTATTTCGTTTATTTACCAGTTTCCTAATTCCCTGATACAGTAAGAACATTTTATCTTCTCGTAGGAATTGCAAACTTTATTATATAATCCATGATATAATTTAACTTAATTTTGATAAAAACTGATGAAAGTAAGCATTCATTGTAAATCGGAACTAAAGTTTTGAACAATCAACTAAAAAATCCTACCAAGACTGTTACCTAAGTGCATGTCAATAGCGCGTGCGCAATATTATGTGGAGTGCTCTTAACGACTTAAGTGTTGAAGTGTCGAAGTAGGATCATTTATTATTTTATCGAATCATTTGATCTCACTTTTGATTTGCTTCAAATAAATTTGGTCTTATAAGAATCGCTTTGTTATATGAAAGTTTATGTAGGTGAGCCATCAGTAAGATAAATACATGATTAAAAAATTTACATAATGAAGGGAATCATATTTATTATATGGAAACACATGTTTAAAAGTGCTGTTACATTTGTTATCATTATTAATTACTTCACATATTATAATTATTAAATAACTACTTAATATTATTTTTATTGGTATTAAAATTCTTCTAAGCATGCCGCTACCTATGAAGCCAATTATAATCTTAGCTTGAAGAAACTAGATTTTAAATTGGTTTCATACTAATTAAGCATAATGTATCATTCTTAAATTTTTAGTTTAAAATCAGTTAGATTAAAAGAAAAAATAAAGAAATTCTTCAGGTTATATTTGCTTTCAAACTTGTAATCCTATATGTTTGTGACATATTACTAAATTAAAAACTTATTTACTCTTACTACCTAATAATACCTATAGCGTGGTTTCATAATTCCTTGATGGGACAAAAGCTAAATACAAGCTTAAAAAAGATTGAGATAATTTTCCAAGGTCTAAAAATAGGAATACATTAAAAAACAAAAAACATCAGTAGCAGCAATAATTAATAGATGGACATCACATGAGTGTGTCAGTATTAGGTAAGCATGCGATATGCGGGCACAGGTGCACAATGCACAGCACACGACATTCGTGCAGGCGCGGGCGTGCAGGTAACCCGTAACCTCGCCAACTTTAAATACCCACCTGTGTTGTTATATTGACCACTATTATAAAAACATAGATTTTTTTAATAACAGATGTAATACCATGCTTTATTATTAGCCAATACACCTTTCTATTGCAAGATAACGATACACCGCTTTTCTGGAGCTTTTCTGTGCCGAACAGTCAAGTGGTCCATGAAAAGATATTAAATATTGATGGATTCTATTCCTTTGTATAGAAAATAACTGGTATGGCAAGCACAAAGGACTATTTCGAATTGGTGAGTGAATAAGGTACATAAAATCGACAAACCCTTACTAAACTAAATATAAACTTCTAATTCGGCCAGTTTCGTAAATTCACACTGTTTAATATATGCCAAATACTGCAATTACATTTTAAATGACTTAGTGAAATGCTGTTTGGAGTTGATTAGTAATGGAAACTATCCATTAATGAGCGACGTGAGACGGCTGCTATCTTTGGCCATAAGTTACATGAGCATTAGCGAGAACTAATAGCGGAGGCGGAGCTATATCCACCTAGTGCTGAAACAATTAATTGTTGCAAACTGATTAAATATTCTCCTACTTCATTAGGGATACAACAATAGAGATAAATAGTTCATTTGACTCGCACTTCAAAATCTCTGACAAAGTCTTGTTCAATTCAAGTTGGTCAGTTACCAATGACTTTTTATTAGAAATTACTAACATGTTCAAAAATTAACCTATTTTTATCGTTTATTAGTACAATAAACTATAGTTAAATGGAACCTAAAGATATTGATAAAACTTATAAAGTTGCAAAGTCAACAGTTTTAAAACATAATTTAAAATGATGAGAAAGAACGAACAGGAACTACAGTGATGCGATGACTTGACATATTATTTAAATTTAAAACAGGTTGGCACGTCCGTTTTTCTTGCTTGTTATTTGATTGTTTTGTCGGCTTTATAATCCTAAAATGTTTTTGCAATACTTAAAAAATTATCGCACCATATGGGGTCATATGTTTTGAAAGACTACTTTAATGACAATATAACGAAAACATATGGCCAATTAATTTCTACTAACACTCCTAACTAAATTGGCTTCGAGATAACAATAAAAAGTTCTATAGTCAAAAGCTCTCAAAGAATCCGGTTGGGATTGAATATTACAAAGAAATTACTATTCTTTTATAATTAAAATAACAAAAATGTTAAAATTAAACTTTCTAAATGACACTTTTGGAAGATTTGGTTACCATTTTAAATCATTAAGAATTAACATGTCGTGATGGGTTAATAAATCTCACTTACCTTATGTAATGAAAACATAAACTTATAAAATTAAATATTAGTTCTTGAAATGATATTAAAAACAATATGTGATTTAATTTCCCCATATTCATAAGTGCAAATGAGTATGCGTGGTAAGTCACAACCTGCTCGAAGCGAGTTTCTCGGCGCGTCGAGGCGACCATCTGGTGGGCGAACGTTTTTTTTATTTTCCAAACGTGTCGTCTTGGATTCTTGTTTTTTGCATTGGCTGGCGCTCGCTTCTTTGCTTTTTTTATATAGCCAAGTTGTAGTTAACAGGTGGCTGGTTGTATGCAGGTGAGACCTGAGATTTTAACTCAAATCGCGTTAACTTCGGTGTGAAAAATCACGCGTGCTACCAACGAGATAAGAACGCTTTAATAACTTTTATTAAATACATTAACGAACAATTGTTTAAAGTAATTCTTCAACTTTCATACATTAATTCTTGATATTATCTTCTGACGGTTCGATCGCCGTAGATACGTACTCGTAATTGGTAAGCTGAGTTGATAACAAAGTGATAACAATCGAGGCCTAGAAAAATTAAATTTTAATGGTACATTAACGTAATTAAACGAAACCAAAACGTCTAATTCGTTAAATGGCTAACTTTAAAATTGAAATCTATAATTTTTTAAGAAAACTAATCTGATTATTCTTTTAATCAAGAAATTTCCTATCTTTGTTACTTTTAGGTAATGTTTTAATATTATTACAATATAACCCGACCCGGGTGGCGTTGTTATTGCTGATTACAGTGGTATTATTTATTTAGTATCTTATTAAATTATATGTAATATGTGTTAACATTTCGTTCTAATCTAACAAGACATGTCAATAAATCCCACTACTATCCCACTGAAACTGTACTTTTTCCGGGATATGTAGTACCTATATCATGTAATAATCTTAACTTCATGTGTTCAAAATTTCATTCTGATCGATTAAGGTATGTGTATGATACTCTTCTAACCGACAGGAGCTATTATTCCGGGATAAATGTATCCTATTTTCTATAGTCAGACTATAGTTAGACTATAAGATGAGTGTATGCCAAATATAATATATTTCTATAGTCAGACTATAAGATGGGTGTATGGCAAATGTATAGTTATAGCGTGATGCGCGTACAAAGATACAGACAGATAGACTGACAAAAAATCTGGTATCTATATAGGCTTCTATTGGTGTTATAATGACCCCCGCATTTAAATTTCTAAGATATTTTCAATGTACAGACATTCGATTACATTTTTATTAATATAGATTTAGTTCACAAACAATTATATATCCTTATTTCGATTTTTAGTTTAACAAGTACATATTAACTTATGTGAAAGCTTGAAAAATTGTACCTATTACCGAGAGCGTACTCAATAGGCTCGCAGACCTGCACCGTTAGCCTCTAGATCACGACTCAGCGGATTATTCGAGCACAAAGAGAACCAGTGTACGACGATGGACGGACACAATCACTCATAGCGTGCGTTTGTCATAGAGTCATAGAGCAGCGACGAGTCGACGACAACGCGTCGATCACCGCGCGATACGCTTTGTTACACTTACATGCCTCATGCCTGCTCCGATTTGTACACTGATACCACCATTTCAATTGACCCACTAAATATCTCATTGTTCCGAATAACAGAATATTTATTTTAGTCAACTATCATTATTCAACTATATATTCTATCCTAAACTTTAAGCTTCATCTGCATTCATTTGGTAGTGATATAACTTAAAAGATCGGAAATCATAACTTATTTTAAATAAACGTAAATTCAACATTTTATTGGTATTTATCAATACACAAAAGCTATATAAAAGAAAAAGTGGGTTTAATACATTGAGTGATCTCTGCGAAATCATTTCTGAAACTTTCTACGGGCGTAGTCGTTCGGATTGTCTTCGAGGAGGCTGTAAAATCGTTCACCCATAAAGTGAAATATAGGTTAAGACGGACTCTCAAAAATCATTCAAAGTACCGTAATCTCATCCTTTTATTTTGTAATTTCTTCTTACCACCAATTTTGAACAGTCGTTTAATATTTTAGGGCTTCTTTTATAGCCTCGTGTCTGATGAACATCCACAGTTTTTATTTCGCTTAAGAGAGATTGTTTCAATTCGATGCGCGTATTGTTTATGTTTCTCAGTATTAATAAATACATTCTTGTAAGTAAATTAAACAACACTAAGTATTGTTTATTTAAAATGTATGCAGTATCATTTTTGCTTATATCGGCTGTAAAGTTATTACATAAAAGGTGTAATTTAATTCTGATTATTATATCACCTTTTATTAATATTAAATGCTCTTTCTTACTAATACATTCTAATCTAAATCTCAAGAATATAATTGGACATAAGGACATTTTTATTTGAGTCGTGTTAATCACACTCGTTTTATATATTATCTTTACACGAAACTTAGTAATACTCATAAATTAAAAATTTATTCTTAAAGTTACCTTTTATTTATTCTTTATAGGTCTGTAAAGTATTCATTTCCGAACATGACATCTCTCTCATAACAAAAGGATAGGTCCACCCTCCGAATATAAAGTTTAATTATCGTTTCATCACCTTAAAGTAAACCAACTTACGTCAATATTCTAATATTTCGTCGTATGTAGGAAACAATAAGAAAGTTTATCAATATGTATCTATATAATATTAACATTTACTTTTTCGATATTTTCAATTTTTGCTAAAGTCAGTCAGTTATTTTATTACTAGCCGGCTCGCCTGCGCTTCGCTTCGGGCGTTTAAAGTAAAAAAGATGGCTTTAGCGCAATCGAACAAACGAACTAACTCTTGCATCCCACTGAAACTGTACGTTTTTCTGGGCTTAGTAGTATGTCATGTGATAATTAAGATTACAAATTATATGCGTATAAAATTTCGTTTCAATTTTTTAAGGTGTGAATATGACCCTTGAATACCACAGGAACTGTATGTAGTTTTCTGGAATAAAAAGTATGTCGTATGATAATTCATATTACAACCTATGAGTGAACGATTCGTTTCGACCTATTAAGGTATGTGAATAGAATCTTTTTATCCCACGGGAATTGTACTTTTTTTTGGGATAAGTTGTATTTCATGTGATAGCCCAGAATACAAACTATACGTGTACAGGTTTTCGTTCAGATCTATAAAGGTATATGAATAGTACTCATCTATCCCACAGGAACTATACTTTTTTCCGGGATAAAAAGTATCCTGTTTTCTAAGTCAGCCAATAAGATGCTTGTATGCCAAATTTCATGCAAATCGGTAAAGAATTTTTCAGCGTCATGCGTGTACAAAGATACAGACAGACAGACAAAAATTCTAAAAAAAATTGTTTTGGCTTCTATAGGTGTTATAATGTCCCCTTGCATTAAAATTTCTGAGATATCTTCAATGTACAGACATTCGGTACCTTACATTTTTATTAATATGTATAGTTTAACAAATTGCATATTTGGTATTTGCAACCTAGCTTTTTTAGATTTAATAAGTGTACCACATATTATCTTAACAGTCACTACGTTGCATACTCTTGAAACAACGGTCATGTGGTGTTTCTATATTTATAATAATTAAAAACAGGTATAAGGCCTTTTTGTAAATTGGAGATTATCTCGGAAAGTACTTAACTGATTTTGATAAGTCTTTCGCCGATCGAAAGCTATGTTCATTTCAGGCAAAAACGGTTATGTGGTACATCTATATTTATAATAATAAGATATAGGTGTATGGCCTCTTTGTAAATTGGAGATTATCTCGGAAAGTACCTAATTGATTTCGATAATTCTTTAGCCGATCGAAAGCTATTTCCTTTTCGGGTAACAAAGGTCATAAGGTTATTTAAAATTTATAATATTTAAAAACAGGTATATGGCCTTTTTTTAAATTGGAGATTATCTTGGAAAGTACTTAACTGATTTTGATAATTCTTTCGCCGATCGAAAGCTATTTTCATTTCAGGTAACAACGGTCATGTGGTGCTTCTATAATAATTAGAAATAAGTATATGGCCTTTTTGTAAATTGGAGATTATCTCGGAAAGTACCTAACTGATTTTGATAATTGTTACGCCAATCGAAAGCTATTTCCTTTTCGGGTAACAACGGTCATAAGGTGTTTCTTTATTTATAATTTATAATATTTAAAAACAGGTATATGGCCTTTTTGTAAATTGGAGATTATCTTGGAAAGTACTTAACTGATTTTGACAATTCTTTCGCCGATCGAAAGCTATTTTCATTTCAGGTAACGACGGTCATATGGTGCTTCTATAATAATTAGAAATAAGTATATGGCCTTTTTGTAAATTGGGGATTATCTCGGAAAGTACCTAACTGATTTGTTACGCCAATCGAAAGCTATTTCCTTTTCGGGTAACAACGGTCATGTGGTGTTTTTATATTTGTAATTTATAATAATTAAAAATATATGGGCTTTTTGTAAATTGGAGATTCTCTCGGAAAGTACCTAATTGGTTTTGATAATTCTTTTGCCGATTAATAGCTACACGTCGGCAGAGTCTCTGTCTAAACACAAGGTTAGGGTCACGCCACATAAGGTTAACCCAATTAATAAGGCTAACCTAATCTAACGTAGTGTTTACGTAACCACGTGGTATCTACACTGTGTGTACTTCATTATAATTAATTCTTCAACATATATATCAATGGTATTATAATAAAAAGGTAGAATGTAGTATATGCACCATAGTGGAGTGAAGTAGGACTGAAGAGCATGCCTGGCCGTATTGCCGGGACGGCTTTATCATATTGTCGTCTTCTGGCATTGCTCCTCTCCCGTTTAAACTAACAATGTTAGGTGCGTACACTGCGTCGT
>JAOPUB010000003.1:2297676-2310340 GCA_027564055.1 Neptis clinioides
ACAAAATATTTGTGCAGTAATCAATAATGTTTCAGGATATATATAACGTGTGCAAGTACTATGTAGGTCTATCGGAATGTACGAGCATTACTCACGGCGATTTGCAGACAATTTGCATGCAAAACACGCATTGTTGTTTTGTTTCACAACTTCAAAGCTCACCCGTATTTGTAAATATTATTTATTATTATTGTATATGGCATTACGATCGTATCGAGTAAATTAGTTTTTATTGTGCGTCATATGAAGCTTTCCTTTTCATATTTGAAAGGCTGTAAAGTCGATTTAGCAATTTGCGTACACCCCATTAAATAAATGTCTTATATAATGCAGTAGATATATAGGTTTTAGTTTTAGAAAAGCCACTTATGTATCTTTATACTTAAAGATATATGAATATTTATAATAATTTGTACAAATAAAATTATTCTAACTATCAAGATGTTAGCTTTAATGTTTCAACAAGTTTAACGAGATAAGTTTCAAGGGCGTTCCATAAAAAAACTGCATATTCTTGTTCTTTTATGACATCAAAATATTATAAAATGTTCTCTGTTTTACAAGCTTTTTATTTTTACACCTAAATTAAGCAGATTCTTATTTTTTCTATGCTTTTTTTAAATAAGAATGGATACACAATATTAAATGTGAAGAAATTAGGAGCTTAGGTATTTATTGTATCCGGCAACAGATATCATAAAATTATTATTTGATATTCGAATTAAAACATACAAAATAGACATTATGGTTGATATGGATACAGTTCATTGCCTATGAGAATATGATATAACGGTCTTAAGTACATCAATTAGTAGAAACTATTAATTAGTACGTAATATGTACTAATGTAATGAACCAGGTAGAGCCGGATACATCCATTACACGGTCTGAAGACATCGTATTAACAGTGTAACACACGATCTCTGTATATTAATACCGCACAGTTGCATTTTCGTGACCTGCCACCTGCCTACTTGTATCTAATTGATGCAGCAAAAACTGATTCAATAGATATCGTACATTTTATACATCTCTGAACTCTCATTTGATTATATTTATTTAATGTATGTAATGTAACATGAGCTGCCACATTTAATTAAGAAAATTGGTTATTTTATTAGAATATGGTTGTATTGAGAAGCCAAGGACTAACTCTACACACCCTAACTTTACAAGTTTTAATTTCACAATAAAATACATAAAAACCTTAGTCATAATATCTGGCTCTCCTTTTAATTATAATGAGCAAAAACGTGTAAGACAAGTTTTTGCTGTTTATTTTAATGTTATTTTATACTAGTACAGTATTCATATCTTACGATCTGAAATACCAACACAGTGTGGTAACGTAACTAAAAATAACTTAGAATATTTCATTAACAAACATAATAGACTGTTAAACTGTGACATTTAAGAATATTGCCAATTGTAAGCCTCAAGCTTAATTTGTCTGATGGTTTTCTAAATGTATTTGGATGTGACCGAACAACAATGCGGATGGCATTCATAGTCTCACTTTAAAGTTGAACTTTAACTGACGTACCCCTGCGTCGTCTGCGTTAACTCTGGAACAAATAAGAAATGTCAGGCAAAGGTTACAACTTAATCCTTTGTCTTGTAATGTAAACACACGCATTCGACACGTACCAAAGATATTAATAACCTTGTAAGATACTAAGGAAACGTAATCCGTGTATTATTTAGATGTGAACTTGTTTATTTTTTATATTAACATGACTGTAAATGTGCAAACTTTTCACTTGTTGGTATCCGACTGCTATCACCTATAAATAGCATTATAAAAAATAATTAATTACTGATTCAGAAAAAATATAACCAAGTCTTAGAAAACAGTAAAATATTTTGTGGTTTTAATACAATTTGCAAAAAATTTTTAATAGAATTGTTCTATTCGTTTTACAGCCATGCAAATGTGACTCGGAAGACTGCCGGGGCGTAATAGGAGGAAAGTCGCAAAGAATAGCGAAACAACCTCTTAAAACGCAATCAAGAACACCATCTAATGCGTCCAATCAGTCCGGTAGTTCTAACACTCAACCACGCGTCGGACGCCCAAGGAAAGCAGTCAAATGTAATAAGAAATCTGAACAACAGAACGTCTCCGCTTGCGATATAAAGAACATGACTATATTGAAGTATCAGCAACATTTGAACAAGTTGTGGCAAGAGCCTCAAATGAAACCACTGACGGTCAAGGAGAGGGCGCTGGTTAAAGAACGTCATTGCTTTTTGTTTAGGAATTTGGAAAATGTGAGTAAAGCACTTCTATATTATGTTTAGTTAGTAGAGTATTCCAGAACCGCTGAGTTATCAGTATAATATAAAAAAATATAATTATATTTTTTAGGTTCGTCGCATTCGAGAGCGCCTATCGCTGCCGATACCACCTTCACCACCCACGTCGGAACCCCAACCTCAACCACTGCCCTCAAACCCTGCGCCTCCAACGAATCCCTTACCAATTCCAAGTACTCCTGTAGTGACCAATGTAAACCCCTTGACTCTCCCTGATACTATGAATCCTTCAGTTTTCCTTAAGAGATTGCAGACATTACGTGCTTCAAAGGAAGAGAGTATGAAGGAATTGACACGGTTGGAAGACAATCCGACGCTAGACAAGAAAACGCGTTTGTCAAAGATATTCAAAGCTCTTTATAATACTGTGGTGGCTGCCAAGGGTAAGTAAATCGATTGTAATATATGCTTAATATTAAGAATGATGAATGCTCCGGTGTAGATAACGGGGCTTTATGAAACCATTAATCTTTCAAAATGTTTAAAGATATTTTTTATTTCTTAGATGATGACGAAAAACAAGTTTGTTCGCATTTACTGAAATCGAAACAGCAATCTAAGTCAGAATCAACATTAGACTTAAGTACTATACAAATTAACATAGACAACGGACAATATGAATCTGTGGCACAGTTTGACGGCGATATGAACAGCCTTTTTGCCGCTGTTATTAGAGAACATGGCAAACTTACTGCTATGGGAGCAGCTGCTACACAACTAAAAAAGGTTTGTTTTATTTAAATCTGTACATAACAAAGTCGCTTCCCGATGTTTGCTTGATTTGACCTTTTATACGACGCAACGGGTTATAATTCATTTTTACGAGTGATTTAAAACAAAAGTGTAAAAGCTTAATTGAGGAACCAATTTTCTATGAATGATAGGCTGAATATCATGTTTTCCAGGTCTATAATGCAACAAAATCTGATTTTGCTGAACAGTTAAATAAGATACTTGGGTCACAAGAGACTTTACCAGCTGGTTTCACTCAAAAATCTAAGCCTGGTAAGTAAAATAGCAGTTGTGTTGATCTATTTTATCTTTTCAATATAATGTAAAACTACATTAATAAAATGAATAACTTAAGAACAGAGTTTGTATATATTGATGGACATGAATTACTTAAAATGAAACGCGTTTTTATGTCTTTGTTATAATATAATATTACGAATTGAAATAATTACGTCTTGCTTGCGATAAAAGTAATTTTGATGGTTAATATTGAAATCGTCGTAAAATGGGACGTAAAAGACGGCCGCCTAACCTTTGCTAAAATAACATTGGTACGAAGGTTAGGAGAAAATAATAAACAGTTTCATAAATTCCTATGGTGTTGTTTTGTACAGAGGAAGTGATCCTGTGCATCTGTGGGCTGCATGTAGAAGAGGGTCTGATGGTGCAGTGTGGACGCTGCGGCGGATGGCAACATGCGCGCTGTGTGCGGCTCGCAGACGCCAAGCGACAGCACCACTGTCACTTCTGTAGCCCCAAACCAGTGAGTTATTTTTTAAGGCTGTTGTGTCCATCGCATAATATATAAAAAACAACATAATTTATAATCATTGGATTCCCGATAAAATCAATCCCTAATTGCCTGAAGTCACTTTTAGTGTTAAGATTGACATTTACAATAGTTTACTGTTAAAAGTTTCTTTTAAAAATTAAAATATCATAAAAAAGAGAAAAAAAAGATTTTCGTGATTTAATTTTATAAAAAAAATAATCATGTTGCTTGTTATTAGCCCAGACCCATAAAAATCGATCAAATTTTTATTAGTCAATATTTTCTCGGTCGAAAATATTTTCGTAAGTCAATTTTTGTTTTTGCCCACAATAAAACAATAAAATTCTTAAATCTACTTTTTTAATTTAAAGATTATAAACTTTACATTTAGGTTGATCGTGAAATACCACTAGACGAGTACACAGACGAAGGCCACCAATTCTACTTATCTTTAATGCGCGGTGACCTTCAAGTGCGTCAGGGAGACACTGTTTACGTACTTCGAGATATCCCCATAGACGACAAGCGTCCGGACGTAAGTCAAAATGGAGATAACAATGACTCTCCAAAGACTAAACGCCAAGACAGAAAGAAATTGAAGATCAATAAAGGAAAAGATGGCAAAAATGAGGAGACAACTAATAATAAAGTAAGTTAATTTTGGAAAACTTAAAATCTCAACAACGTTTTTTAATATAGTTTTTATAGGCAAAATAAAAAAAGTCACGCCCTATGATTGAGGGGACCCAAGGATAAAAAAATGTATCTAAATTGGAAAAAGAATATCTATAAATATTATAAAGTTAAAGAAATTCTTTGTTTGTTTGTTTGAACGCACTAATCTCTGAAACTACTGGTTCGAAATGCAAAATTCCTTTTTATGTTGGATAGTCCATTTATCGAGGAAGGCTTTATATAACGTCACGATGCGACCAATTGGATCACGACGCGGATAAAGTAGCGCGGGTCAGCTAGTTATTAGTATAAAAAGAATATCTTGTACAATTTTAAAGTTTGAATTAAATTAAGTAATGGCTGCCATGTAGGAACTGCTAACTTTTATAAGGTTATGTTTTTAGAACCATTTTGTAGTTCATTACTTTGGAGAACATTTTAAAGAGCCTCCTTAGACAGTGGGTAAACTTTAAAAGTCAAATATTATGAATTGATTTAGTAAATCAACATTTAGTTAATTTTAACACAGGAGGGCGAAGTACGTAAACACACGTATCAAACAATCGGCGAGGTTCCAGTGTCAGAGCTGGATATCTTCCGAGTGGAACGACTATGGAAACACAAGGATACACAAGAGAGATATGTCTATGGGCATCATTACTTGCGGCCCCATGAGACATTCCATGAACCTACAAGAAAGTGAGTTACAGTAATATCTTTTAGTTAAACTCAACTTTGATGGTTAATGTATTTATGTGTGTATGTATAATAAATAATACATTTCTAATGTACACAAACACTCTTATTGTTAATAAAATTCGTATTTACCGTCCAACCCCACCTTAGTATTATAAATCCTCCCAATCACAACAAGGTCGACTGGAAGAGATTCCTACATGGAATAAGTTCGCCTTTGTACTCATTTATACTTACTTAAGTTCCATTCTTGTATGTATTGTCTTATTTTTACTTGTGTACAATAATGAGAAGTAAGAAAAACTTGTTTTGTTGGCATTGAATGTATAGGAGTAATATGCATATTCAAATGATATCCAAAAAAATATCTCTTTCCTTTCAGATTCTTCCACAATGAAGTGATGAGAGTACCACTATATGAGGCTGTGCCAATAGAGCTTGTTATGTCACAATGTTGGGTTATGGATTTAAATACTTATTGTAAGGTGAGTCATAAGGAATGTTTGGTCTTGGAAAAGAAATTGATTAACTATAGTATCTCTTAAGACATAGACAGTTCTTTTAATTTCTATTTTTGCTTCTTCGTTATTTTCTGAAAAATAAATATTTTAGGGCCGTCCTGTTGGTGCGTCGGAGGAGCACGTCTATATCTGCGAGTTACGTGTTGACCGGTCAGCGCGTCTGTTCACTCGAGTCTCACGCCCCAAGTACCCGCTCTGCACAAAACCATACGCCTTCGATCACTTCCCTACGAGACTCAAATTAACACGGACTTATGCTGTAAGTTAATAGTACAGATTTTATAATTTGGTCACATTCTGTAAAAACTTGATTTCGCTACATTACTTTATTAATGAACAGGAGATATCAATTAATACAATTTATTACGTACAATACTTAGATTTATCAAAAAACAATGAAATTTTAATATATTGTAGGTGTCTATAAATAAATCTTTATACTTATTACATTTTTAAATTTAAATTGAAATAAAATATGTAATCAGAAATGTATTGATTTTTCTCCTAAAATCATAAGGTGCTTTTAAGTCACCATTCTTACTATGTACCTATTAACAGAAAGTAGTCTTAATGTGAGAAGTAAACTTACAAAGTTTGAAGGTCAATATCCGATAATGTATAGGTATCCAACATTGTTGACTTAATAAGTAAATGATTACAATTAGTTAATGATGTCAATACAGAAATATTATTAAATTCCAGATTTGTCTGTAAAGCGAACGATCAGGCTCAGTGTTTTTGTGTTGTTGTTGTAGCTACAACGTGCAATACGCGTGTTTTAGTGCTTGTTTGCGCTTCGCTTAACGATGAGATCTTAATAGAATAATAAATAGTATTATCGGTTTGGTGTTAAACATATTTGAAAGAGAATAGATAAGTAGGTTGATACTGTAAGTATAGATATTCTGTAATAAAAAATATCCACATATTTAAATATTTTACGTGATGGTATAAGATGGCATTGATAGTTTGAATGCCCTCTCTTTACTACCTACGCTTTACCTATAGTTATGCCATATTTTAATATTATTATTATATTATCTTCTGTTTAAGAATAATTAATTCAAACTATTATACATATATTTTTAACTATTCAAAAGGTTTAAAATACCAGATTCACAGATATTTACTATGAAATACCTATTGTATAACTTACTTATAGGTATATATTAAACAGTTAAATGTTATTAAAATCCAAAATAGATTCAATGTTAACATGTTTTTTTACGTTATGCCAGTGAGCCTTGGTGTCAAAACTGAATTAATTGAATAATATCTTCATATAAAAACGGTTAAAATAGAATTGAAATTGAAAATAATTTCAAATTTGATTTTTATCATCAAAATGTTGGTTTTTATTTCAAATAAGATCTTAACCGTTTTGCGTTTTCAAGCTTTAGCACTCTTTATCTGTTCTATTCTTATTTTTATAACATAAAATCATAAAGATATAAAAAATCAATTATTATGATATCACAGTTATTAAGGCATTAATATTTTTACGAGCGATTACTTCTACTCATCTCGACACTGTGCTCAGGTGGGTGTCATAACGTTTAAAATATTGTTTCCACAAAAAACGATATCTTAGCCGAAATTTTCTCACCTTTCAGCGATTTTCAGGAGCTTTGCATGTTGTAATTTATATTTCATCACCACGTTCTTATTCTTCATACTATGGTAATTAACATAAACCCATATAAATTACGAGAACTACGTGCTTTAAAGTAACGACAGCTAGAGAACACATGTTAGCTTGAGAAGTTATTTGGAAGACTAAGTCTGAAAAACGGCTTTCTCAGCTTAATTGTTATAATTACATAAAATGATAGAAGATTCATCGTAAAGCGAATAAAGCTATTTTATCTCATTTATTTTATATGATTACAATGTGACTATTTAGAAATTGATATATTTTTTAATTTTTAACTTCAGTTTATCTAATTAAGTATAAAGCTTGTAAGCCAACAATGAGAATACAATAATGAATGTTTTATCTCAGTTTTAAATGTTAAATGTTATGTAAATATGCTCACTTTAAAATAGTCGACCGCGATGTGTGGAACTTAAAACAGCGGACTCAATACGACTAATGCTAAAATTAGATTTTTTTCACGGCTCGCGCAACAGTTTTGGTAGGCCGCTTTTGTTTATTTTTTTTTATATTTTCTTGTTACTTTAAAAATGAAATGGATATCAAGTTTGTACAATTGATTTTGTTCCATTTTAGTTATTTTTTAAAGCACGACTTCTACTTCAATATAATTTCTGAACTCTTAATGATATTGATCGTATTACTCTAAGAAACTGGGGTACATCTCAATATTTCACGCTCTTAATTAACAGAGCTTCAACGGGGAGATAAAACTATAAAACCTTTTATATATATTCATGTACTTTTTACGTCGTACTATAAACAGAGAGATCTATTTGTATGAAATAATACATTATTTCAGAAAGCATGATCACTTCGTGTATGAAATGAATAGATTTTTTTACTTTTCATTTAAGCGGATGGAATGAAAATCACATGTACAAATGTCAAATATAACAATCGAAAAAAAAATTCCCAAAAATTCTATAAATTTTATAGATACTAGCTGACCCGAAGTAAAGTGCGGGGGTTTAAAGTAATCGGTTTAGTAGAAACAAAATGGCGACGACTTTGATGATGATTATAAATCTATACATTTTAATAAAAATCGAACTATTATATTATATGTCTGTAATAAATTTTAACTTGGCGGTATTTAAGCAATAAAAGTTAAAAAAACTTATTCAGATTTTTTTTTATTCTGTCTGTATCTTTTTACAAGCATAACGTTCAAACGGCTGAATCGATTTGCATAAAATTTTGCGTACAGACAGGTTATAGCCTGATTTACAAAATTTCCTTCCTGTTCCTGTGGAATAGAAAGTCGTTATTCACATACTTTATAATGAACAGATTTTGAATATTCTAAGTTTTAAAAATTACAAAGTTAATAAAACCACTATAGTCAGCGTTAAGAACTTCATGCGGGGCGGCTGGTATATAATAAAATTGAATATAACGAATGTCTGTAGAAAACATGTGAGGTGCTTTATTATAAATGATTGGTCTCTACATGACGCAAAAACTACTGCTCTAAATTGAATACAGTATTTACGTCTAAATTGTTGAAACTTTGGTTAAGTAATTAAAAAATGGTTTCCAGCCACGCTAAATATTTAAAAATATTATGGTTTGGATACATAGTGTTATACGATATGAAGGTAAATGACGTATATATATTCTAAATGAATGAGCGGAAACGTGTAGAAAATATGTAGTTACAATGTTGGTGTTTGCGATGCACGTTCACCTTGTTTATCGACTCTCGAGCATGATTAGTGTCAGATAGTGACTCGGCCGACTGCACTGAGAACGGAGCGCAGCGCTCAGCCGCACCGCCCGCGCCCGTGCCCGTGCCGCATACGGTACACGTGCTCAGGTGGAATCACCCACACTATAATACTTTATTTAAGAGTATGTATTCTAGTAAAACATGTGTGGTTCTTTTAAATTTCTGTTGTTGAATGAGGCGATAAACAAACTTTTTTGAAATCGGGTTAGGTTCAGTAAATGAGTTTGCAAATATTAAAGTAAGTTGACAATATAAAAGCGCACAAAATCACTGTAATCCATAATTCTAGTTTTTTAAAGAAATAAATGTACATTATAAATTTTGAGCACCTAAATAAATATTTTTTTACAGATTTAAGCTATGACTCCAACACACGAAGACGGGTCGGAGCCACCGCACATAGTGGTCCTGGACGGCGGATTCTCAACGCAACTTTCTTGTCACGTTGGTCATGTCATTGACGGTGACCCTCTTTGGAGCGCCCGCTTCTTGCATACTCATCCCAACGAGGTCGTGAATACTCATCTTGACTTCCTTAGAGGTAACAGTTTTTATGCATCCTGCGGCCTCCCTTATAAGAACTCCTTACTCCACCACCCACTTAACTTTTGTTTTCATAAAGTGTGCGCAAAAGAGAAAACAATTTTGCTTTTATATTTCTAAATATTTATCTGGTTCTTTGCTATAATAAAATAATTATTATACCTACACTAGGTGTAATATAAGGTCAACAATATTTTTATTGTCCGTGATAGGAAAGTTATTTTAAATAATTCAGCTTGTTATTTAAGGCACTAAAATACTTTTTAAAAAATGGCTGTAATTATTTTTTGCATATCACTACTGTTAAACTATAAAGAATACGATTATAAGTAGATAGGATTTTTACAGCAAGATAATGTTAAATTAATTTAATGAATAAATGAATCATTCTTTATTACACACCAAATAACAAAGAGAAAGTAAAAAATACATAAAGCCAGTACATATGATGCAAAGGCAGCCTTATCACTTGTAGTGATCTCTTACAGGCAACTATAGGAGTATGAGTATATGAGAAGATTAAAAAAATAGTCTTTGGCAATGCATAATAAGCAACAAGTGTATAACATCACAAAACATCTTAAAGCTAAAGTAAAAAAGCACAAAATAAAACCTATTCTAAATTAGTTTAAAATTGCAGTTAGCAGCAATTCTTAGGTAAGTACACAGATGTACTCACTCTTGTCCGCGTGGAATGGCGGCAAGAATGCTAGCTGCATTTCCCCTCTGAATCGCAATCCCGATTCTTTGGCCGAAGAATGAACGAGCCCTCCTGTCATATCTAGGCTATAAACTATCTGCCGTTATCGCGTTATTGAGTAACAAACATATAAACATACAAATTTTCTTGTTTATAATACTAGTCGACCCGCTCGGCTTCGCCCGTGCAATTTGCCACGTATTATCCTCATCTAAAAATATTTAATTCTTCAATGATCTACACATCTAAACATTCAAACTTTCAAGTTTATTAGTGAGAAAATGAATATTCTACCTAAGATATTATATAATATTAATGTAATCATATCTTTTTTTCAGGTAACCCACAGCTATACTTCAGCCAATTAGAGGTAACTGTCTTCATTTTACGTTCACTTATCCTAAAATAGATTTATTATTTAAATGAATGAGTTGTGGCAGCACCGTTGATAAACATATGTCCAGATAGATCCGAGCTAGTCCGTCAAGTGATTTTACACAGTAAACAATATTATCTAAAGTACTATCCAAAGTAAACAATATTATCTTAAGTAAAGTATATTTGTAACGCGTTTGTGTTGAATAACGAGATCGGACAGTTTGACTCAGGTGAGTGAAGACTTTGTTTGTTGGGTTAAATGTGTAAATCCCAGGAACTACGATCAATAGGATTGGAACATCAAAGAAAAATATTGTAGAAACTAGGAAAATTTTAAGAAAAGCCAAACCCACACTTTCTCTAGACCTCTCTTA
The DNA here is from genome assembly GCA_027564055.1 of Neptis clinioides. Lineage (NCBI taxonomy): Eukaryota > Metazoa > Arthropoda > Insecta > Lepidoptera > Nymphalidae > Neptis > Neptis clinioides. The sequence goes on from JAOPUB010000003.1 coordinate 2,308,770, forward strand.
TGTGATGCACACAAAGTTGCGCAGATCAGCAATCCCATTATATTTTATCATTATAAATGCCAATGTTTGTGAGGATAGATGGATGAATATTTGTTACTCTTTGACGCAAAAACTACTTAACGGATTTTGATGAAACTGTACTTTTATATAGCTTATACATCAGAATGGGACACGGGCTACGATTTATGAAAAGTTTGTATAATGTGGCCATAGTATAACGATAAGTATCAAATAAGTCGGGAATTTGCTGCTACCCTACGACAACTTTTTTATCAAAAACCACGTGGAAGCTAATAATAGTTCATATACTCAAAGCGCATAAGTTTTTGAAAGAGCTGTATGTACCCTAAACTAAATTTGACTAAAACCTATGAAAATCTAGAAACAATATAAATAATGTCTGTTAATTAAACTAGATAGGATTCGTGCAAACATTCGGTATTAGTACTTGGAAGGTAAACTTAATATCGTGATTAGTTTCATGTTCAAAGTTTAGCAAGGTCAGGAAACTACTGGGTAGACTCAATAAATTTATTATTATCTGCCTTCATATTGTGTTGTACACGAGAATAAGTTTAATGCTTATGGGAATATATCAACTTATCAATATCTTACTATAAAAATAAAAAAAAAAACATGAAAACAACAAGAAATTTTCCAAAGTGATAGCACATGAAAACTTATTTTAAATTATTCCATGTAAGAGTCAACAACTTTTGGAAAATAGGTTAACTATAAAAATATCTTAGTACAACATTTTACAGCAGCTTCTTTGTAATATCAATTTTACTGTAGCTATTAAGAAAATGGTTCATAACGTTAGAATAACGTCATAAATATCGTCGTCTAACTTTGAAGTGTTGCCGTGTCGCCAAACATTGTTGCCATTTAATATAAATATTTATTACCGTAGGTTACATTTATACAATTAATTTGCTATTACTTATACTAAAAAGTAACCCTATAAAATTCTATAAATTTGCCTAGCTACTAATTTTACTAATAGTATAAATGTCAATGTTTGGATCCGAAATAAGCACAGTACATGTGGTAACAATGAGTCTGTCCAAATTGAATTGAAATACAAAAATTAAATACAAAAGTTATCGCGTACAAAATCGCGGCAAAAAGTAGTACTTTTTAAAAATATAATGTAGCTAATCTTTATTCAAATAAAGCAATAAAACTTTCTAATAAAGTCCACGGCAAATTAAAACTAACAAACTTTTTACATTGAACTTATTACCGCAGACAAATGTACAGCTCAACGTCTCAGAAACTTTCTGCAATGCGAATCAAAGTAAAACGTTTTTGTATTAAACCGCTTGCTTTTATTATCCTCCCTCGCCTCTTAGACCCTAAGTAGTAAAATTTCCCTCATTTTCTTTACAGCGTTGTGACACTTCATCCTTTATTATCTGATTTGTTTGGACTAAATAATTAAACTGTCTAAAAAAGGAATCAACTTAAGTTTACTGTTCCATCTCATCCTGGAGAGAAAATAAATTATGTTAAGCAAGAGAAAAAATATATTCTCTAAAGACCTTAAATAAAATTTAAAAATAACCGCT